>PVJA010039771.1:0-18892 GCA_004027025.1 Myocastor coypus | reverse complement strand
TGGGTGGATGGATGGATGGATGGGTGGGTGGGTGGATGGATGGATGGATGGATGGATGGGTGGATGGGTGGATGGATGGATGGATGGATGGGAGAGATACACAGATAACTGGACATAAAATATATATCACTAGAAGTCTGTAACTTTAGATTTCTGTTTGGATAACAGCCAAAAAGGAGAGAGAGAAATGAACCTCCTGCCTGTGTCCCAAATTGAGGTTCGGAAGGAAGCGCTGAGGACAGCACACACTCTTGGGTCTGCTCTGAGGAGAAGCGAGAGTGCTGCCCGGCCTCCAACCGTCCCCACCCATTCTGACCCTCAGACATTCAGAAGTAATTTTTGCAGACCTGCAGCATGGAATGGCAGGTGACCTCGTCTCCAGCCAAAGCACATAGTGTATGCTTGGCCCGCTCTTACAGTCCGACTTTCAGTCACTTAACAAGCTGGGTGCTTTGAACAGAAAAAATAAGAGAATGCTGCAAATGATGTCCCAGAACAGGCGAGGCAGGAAGAATTGTAAATCTGGCTGTGCTCAAGCCTCTCTGCAATTGGATGGTTCTAAATACGAAGGGCTAACTTCATGGGGTCACTGCCGGGTCCCATACGAGCATCTACCGTTTAAAAATGAATGTTTGATGAGGGCTAAGTCCAAAGTGCCCCAAGAAATGCAAGAAAGGGCTTCCAGGAATGGGATGGGAGAGAACATAAGCATGAAACAGGACATGTCTGTAAAGAAAGAAACATGTAAGGAAGTCCAGCTCTAATAAATCAGGGGAAGACCTTACTGCCTTCCCTCGGACATCCCCGGGCCTGTGCAAAGAGCTCTCTTCCTTCTCAAATCTCCCACCCTCCAATCTTACCTTCAAATAAAAATGCAACATTGCTTTTATGTGCATGGCAACTACTAGCCACAAAGCCCTCAGTCATCTGTAGAAGTAAATGATGGGATCTTGTCCTGAGCCCCAAAAGTAATGGGGAGAAACACTTACAAACCTCATGCTGTGTTACCCGGTAATCCTCACCAAAACTCTGCATGGTAAACATCATTTCTATTCTCAGATACAGACATTGAGGTCCAAAGGGTCCATGTAATGTGTCCGAGGTCACATCATCTATAGATAATGGAGCCAGGACCTGAGCTCAGTTCTCATGACTCTAGTATGCAGAGCCCTCACATGGTTTGTGGAAGACACTGCATGGAGAATCCTGCGCGTCTCAGTGGCTGGGTATCCAGAGGTTATGTTCAGCACCAGCCATGAGTATAATCTTAGCCATGCTTTTAGGCCAAATGATTTCAATCTAAGAGAAAAGCATAGCAAATATGGCCACTGGGGAGGAACTGATATACGAGAGCATAGTGCCAGTAAGTACTATCCTGTCCTCTCTCACTTGCAGACAAGGCTGAGAAAAATGTAAATCTTGCTCCCGATTAGAACATCTAGAAAAGAGAAGAACAAGGTAGGGTACATAGTTCTTTACTGTTAGTGTTTTTTTCTTTAAAAAAAAAATCTTTTATTTATGTATTCATTTGGTACAGGGTCTTCCTATGAAGCATGGACTGGTGGTGATCCTCCTGTCTCAGCAGCCCCCAGAGCCAGGATTACAGGTGTGTGCCACCACGTCTGGTTTCTGTAGCCAGCTTGGCACCAGTGCCAGCATGGCATGTGGTACAGGGGATCGATCTAGGTCCCTGAGCTTGCCAGTCAGGCGCTTCCATTGCTGAGCTACCGCCCAGCCCTACTGTTAGTACTTCCGACAAGATGAACACAGTGCTTCCTTGGTGTGGTTACAGTCACGAAGCCTCATTCAGCCACAGATTCTAGCTCCGTGCCCTGATGCAGGAAAGAAAATGGTGCCAATTCTATGATAACAATAACTTCTAAATGTGTCCCCATTTTTCAGATGAGAACCCTGAGACTTTCAGAGCTGAAGGGAGCTTCTCACAGAGGAATTAAGAGGCAGCCTTGGGACTGAAGCTTAGTCCCTCTTACGCTGATGTCTATATTCTCCACCACACACCACCACATTTGAAATCTGTATTGAACTTCCTCTCACTAGCCACCAAGGTCCTCCAATAGCATGGTCTTCGAGGGGGGGTTTGCACAAATGTGTGAGTCGTAACAACTTATCATTCTCCAGGAGAGGCAGCAACCAAGGCATGTTGAAGCCAAGTGTTTGAACGACTTCCTGTTCTGGAAGTTATAAAAATTCAGTTATTGCTGCAGGTTAAAATATGGTGAGGTGCAAGGAGCTTTCAGAGCTAGGGCTTTGCCCTGGTACATGACCTTTAAGCACCCCTTTTGGAGTGGCTATAGTGAGACGACTAACATTTTTCTACTGAACCTGGAGCTATTATGCAGCAGCCCAATGTTTTGTAGCCTGAAATCTGTTCAGGAAAACACTGGAAATTGCTGGAATGGGAAGGCTACAGGCCCTTCTTGGCTCTGCAGGGCCACATTTTCCATCCTCCCCATGGGAGCAATGTGCACAAAAGCAAACCAAACTCACGGTGCCAGGTGCACTGCACCCATGCCTCCCCATCTGGGCTCTCTCCTGCCCTTTTTGTTTCCACTTTCAAAGCCCATGGCTGTTCCCTCTGCCTCTCGAAAGTGGAACATATGGTTTCCTTTTATTTTTAATCTTCGTCAAAGAAAACTGCCAGTGGAGGATTCCAGGTGCCCACCTGCGATCCAGGAACTCATCATTTCCATTTCTGCTAGGAGGTTCCCAGAGAGGCGCATGATGAGTCAGTGCTTCCTGTCTAGCCGCTTCTCCATTTCCATAACAATGCGCTACGGTTGCCGATCGCAATAGCGACTTGAAGATGCAAAAGACGACCATGTGAAGTCATGCAGCCCTCTTCCCCTTGAGTTTCAGAGAGACCGCCAAAGATGGGATGATTCATCCCGAAAAGAGAGCCAGAGTTTTTCAGGGAGCGAGATAAGAAGTCACGTAATTATGAAAACAGGAGATTGTGCCTGTGACGTCCACTGTCTCTTGTATCAGTCAGACTGTAAAGACACGTTGTTCAGTTTGAATCATCATACAAGGGCTACGGGAACAAGAAGAGCAAACACTGCCTCTCCCAAACACAATAGTAAGCTATTGTCAGAATTTTTTTTTTAAAGAAAAAATATTTTTTCAAGGAGCGTAAGTGGCCCTACCACATCATGGCAGGGAAGTTGGGCCAGCACCATGACCTGAACCGGCTCATCATGGTGTAGAGTCTCACAGCAGGTCTTCTCGTTAAAACTGCAGTCACATTCTTGGTTGATAAAATCAACAGCACATGGTGGAGGGTGTATGCTGCTAAGGATGGCAAAGCATCCTGGGATTCCAGTAGCCTCCTCCCTGGTCCTTTTGTGATGATAGAAAGATTATGCCCCTTCCCAGAATCTCAGGGTCCTCAGCTGTAAAATCGGGGTAACACTATGTCTTTAAGAGGGTTGCAGTGAAGAGAGGCAGTGACTGCAACTCAACAATACCTGGCATGAGCAGAAGTTTGATAGACAGTGCTTATTATTGTCATGTCCTCTGTGTTCTATGAGGAAAGGCAATCATTTTAGTTCATTTCATTCAGAGAATAAGATTTTGTAGTTTAATTTTTTATTGTTGGGAAAGTAGTTTTACCTTCAACATTTTTATGTTGGCCCCACTCTCGGGGTGTGCTGGGATGGCAATTGAGAATGGGGATGGTGGCGCGCACCTGTAATCCCAGCTTTGTGCAGGCTGTAAATAGGTGGATTACTATGGGTCCGTTCTAGTGGTGAGACCCTGAACACCCTTAAGACCCTTCCCTAAAGTACAAAAAATAAACAATAAATAACTAAATAAATAAATAAATAAACAAAATAAAATTTTCAAATAGTATATAAGTGCCTAAGGAAGATTAAAATGTCTTCATTCCTTTTTAAAGATTTTTGAATGCTAGCTTACTTTTAGTTTGCATACACAATAGGGTACTCCTGTGCCACACAGCCGGATAAAGGAAGTCTCCCAGGCAATTGAATACAGTTGGAGAACATAATGTCAGACATACAGATTAAGTATCCCATGGTCTCTCTTACCTAAAAGATAGATGATAGACAGAGACAGACAGACAGAGAGAGAGATTCCCAAAATAGAAGACAAATAGGGAGAAGTTCAAATAATTCCCCTAAATATTTACTCCACCATTTCAAAAACATTTTCATCCATATGCTAACTTGTTTTATTCATACTAGCAGTTTCTCTAAATTTACTGAAAAAGAAAATATTTACACCATTATCTATTTGCTTCTTCTTTGCAAGAGGCTTTTTTGGTCTGTCTTATATGCTGACAACGTCTTTGAAGATTACGATACTCTGTGTACTGACTATTGTTGCTCATTTTAACACAAAATGTTTTATTTTTTCATTTTATTTATTTATCTTATGTATCTAGTACAGGGTCTCACTACACAGCTTGCACTCGTAGTGAGCCTCCTGTTCTCAGCCTCTACAGCACTAGGATTACAGGTGTACACCACCATGCCGGGTCTCTGTGGCCAGCTCAGTGCACCGGGGGGTGGGGTCTGTGTAGCACGTGGTGTGAGGGATCACACCCTGGCCTTGTGCTTGCCTAAGATTGCATAAGCAGGTGCTTTAGTTGGCTCAGCTATCTCGCCAACCCCATTGTTTTTTAAAAAACAAGGAATGGGTTTTCAGTCCTTGCCTTACCTAACTGTCATGTGACACCCTCCCCAAAGCCCGGGCATTGCTGGGCCTGGCCCACAGGGACGAACCTGTCTCCCTGTTTCTGTCTCTCCTTCTTCATAAGACACACGCAGACATGCTTGGCGCCCATTTTCTGTCCCACCTCATGCTGGAGTCTGAACCACACACAGACTTTGCTTTCCTGCCTGTCATCTAGAAGGCCACTTCTTCCTGGTCCTGATGTTGGGATCTATAAGCAAGCAGGTTTGTTTTTGGAGGTTTCTTTTTTATTTGTTTGTTTGTTTGTTTTTATTACATAGTTAGGACAGGGTCTACGGGTCTCGTTACACAGATCAGACTCGTAGTGATCCTCCTGCTTCCAGCCTCCTAAGTGCTGGGATTATAAGCGTGCTCACCAACACCCAGTCTCAGTCGCCCTCTCAGCATGCCCCAGAGGCAAGGCCAGCACGGCATACTGAGAATCCAACCCCAGCCACTGCGCTCTTCCTGAGCAGGCGCTTTAGTCTGCTGAGCTATCTGGTGGGCCTTATGAGCAAACAGTTTGACTCCCTACGTCCTCCAGCCTTGGGACCTTTGTTCCCTAGGCCTCTACTCCAAGCTCCTCTGCCTGACCTTGCGCTTGCCTCTACCCAGCCTGCCTACGTAGATGGCTTTATAGTGAAGGTGCTGTAGCTTTCTCTATGCCCCGTGAGAGACTCAGAACCCACTGGGGCTGGGGCTTGTGGTCCATGCAGCTCTGTGCTCCTCCCAGCTGGGAACCAAGTCAGCGGGTGCTGATTTGAGCTGAAGTTTAGAGTTTATGCTGCCAAGCACTGCTCTAAGTTTCCTAGCTGTTCATTCGTGATTTGCGTGTCTTGTCGTTATTTTTATGCTCCTTGGCGGCCACTGACTTTACAACTGCCCGTCTGCTTCTATTAGGCATTTCTAGACTCCTTCGGTCCTGTGTAAAGCATTTGGGGATTTGGGGAGTTGCTGTTGCTATCATTTTCCTGAACTGCCTCCCTTACCTATTTTCCTATGGGTAACCCTTTAAATAATCAGCATCAGGAAACAAACTGTGAGTTTAGAATGCAGAGTGTCTGTCGGTGGTACCACATGGAGGAAAAGAAGAAAATCTCTGATACTTAGGATTAGCTCTGGTTGGAAAAAAAGGTTTCTAAGAAGTGGTTCAGGCCCTCTGCAGATAGAAGGTTTCAAAGAGTGAAAGGCCAACAAAAGACAGGTTGGAAATGCCTGAAGTACTGCAGGGCATTGCTAGGCCCAAGCTGCCAATAGCATCTCCGGGTTGAGCCTTGCGCATTTGCCCTGGGCACGGGCATGAGCTCATGCAGAGCAGGAGGAACCTGACTGTCTCCTCTACTCTACCATTGGTGGCCTGAGTAATTGGGTCCAAAGAGGAATGAACCAGCCAGAGTCCTGGAGGCACTTAGGGACAAAAGCAGGGCCCGGCCGAAGGTCTTCACACTCCGAGTTTTTTCCTCTCCGATGCCCCATGCGTAGCCTCTTCCTATTCGCAGATGTTTCACAACGTACCAAGTCTGACTTTTTTTTTTTTTTTTTTTTTTTTTTTTTTTGTGGGACCAGGGTTCGAACTCACGACCTTGCACTTGCCCAGCAGGCACTTGTGCCTCGGAGCTATCTTCCCAGCCCCCAAGTCTGACATTTTTGACAGTCCCCTTGAGGAACTATCACAGCTTTTGTCATTGGCTCTTTTCACTCTGAGACAGCACCAGATTTTAACACTGTGAAAATCCGTGCCTTGCGCGTGACAGGGGACTGTCAGCACCTGGTCAAGCTCTCACGTTCTGGACCAGCAGAGAGCTGCGTCAGTGCACACCTGTGCTTGTGTAGTCTGGAGGCAGGTGCTGCCTTTCCTCTTTTGCATTTCTTCACAGCGATCAAGAAATGTCCTGGCTGCTTGTATGCAAATATATTGTACTGTACTTTGCACTTAACACCACTGAAACTGAGATGCCTAATCGTTTGAGGGACGCTACACTTTAATTCTTGACTTTAAAAAAAAAAGGTTCAATGGTGCTGCGTGTTAGATCTATGAATATGATGAAGTCTGTGATGGTTTGTATTTCACAATTTCATCTCAGAGAATAAGTCGAGCTATCGTACCCAGAAGGCTTGCTGCAGATCAGACACCACGCCACAGGCTTGGTTGCTTACGCTAATCTTATCCCCTCTTCAGAATTACCCTTCAAGCTACCTTCATGACCCACTTTCTAAGCCAGAAGAGGAAGGGGAGGCAATCTGGACACTCTCAGTGCAGTGGCGTTCTGTCATGCGCACACTGACCTTCTTTCTTCTCCTCTGGCTGGGTGTTGCTATCACCCCAGAACGAAAGGAGTAGTGGAAAGGGTCATGTGCGAACAAAGCCTTTGGAGCGATCTTGGGTGAGGAACTCAGCCTCTCTGCGCTTCCCTGCTCTCATCTATGAAGCAAGAGAAAGTCGTGAGGGTAAAGTGAGAGAGCTGTGAGAACGCTCAGAACCCTGATCCCACCCAAAGCGAATGTCAGGTGCTACCGCGACCACGCTGCGTCCTGGTTTGCTGCACCCACCCACGCCCATGAGTATCATTTGAATGGCTTCCAGCAGGTTCTATAGGGGCATAAGCCATGTGCACAGAGGCCTCTGCCATCCCTGCAACACATGGCTTGTTCTAAAGCGGCAAGACAGGAGCCACAGTGTCTAAGACCCTCTCTCCAGACTCAGGGGTGACGGCTTGAGCGCAGCGGGCCCTCCTCGGAGCTGATGCTCTTGGAGCGGGATTCCTCCACCATCTCCTCTGTTCACCCGCGTTTCCCAGGCAAAAGAGGATATGCCCAAACTGCTTTCCCCTGAAACCTGTGCTGCACAGTTCGAACAAACCTGAGTGCTTTGTCGCCTACTGCCCATTTAAAACTGCATGAAAACGCACTGCGCCCTTCCCCGGTGGAACATTTCCTAGCTGCAGTTCTGCCACTGCTGTGCCATGCCTGGTCCTAACTCCATATTTCCTACATGAGGCAGTCTGACCTCACCACAAATTAACAGTGCCCAGCAAGGGGGACACTGCTGTCACCCCTCTGTGTGAACACATTCGCTTGGGCCTGCGTTTTTCTCATTCTGGACCACCAGTGGGCCAGAGTCACTTCCTTAGAAGAGATAGTGAGCGATTATGGGCTAAGCCAACAGATACCATTCCTGCCGATCCTGCTAGAGAGAGGAAGGTAGGCTCAAGTCCGGTGCACGGAACCAGAAGGTGAACATCCGATGTCAGTTTGAGAATGGGAGCACAGACTTAGTCCGCAAATCTGTTTGTACAGTGTGTCACCAAAGCCGGGGAAGCCTGAAATGGGCACAAAGTGGGCACCGGCTTGGGAAACCTCAGAACTAAGAGTAGGAAGGAATGCAGGCTGGAGCAAATACTGCAGGTGAACCCCGTCGGGCGGGGCTGGAGCCTCTGGTGGGTCGCAGGTGTTTAAAAAGTTCGGTGGGGGCAGATACTCCAGGCAGCCAGATGGCTCTTGACTCCATAGTGAGGCCACCGACCAATCAGGGGAAGGCATCCAAGCTCCAGGCCACGTTTGCCTGCTGGCCCCAGCCCACCCTTCTGTAAAACAACCCACAGCATGACTTCTAGTTTTACTCGATTGCCTCAGTAATGCATTACTCCAGCTCCTCTCTAGAAGTTTCTATGAGTTATATTTTAGCGTTACATGGCCCTTCCTGGACCTTTATCATATTCTCTTTTTTATTAAGCAAGTGAAGTGCTAGCAATAAGGTTAGCATTTTGCAGCCACGCAGAGTCAAGCTCAAAGACATATGACAAAGACGCCCGGTTTCTAAACAGAAGGGATTTTCTTCTTCTATTACTTTTAATGAGACTCAAATAGCAGTGCGACAGCTTAAAAACAGGCTAGTAGGGCAATTACAATAAGTAATACATTGTATATTGCTGACTTCGTAATAGTGATTCAGAGTACGAGATGCACACATGATACCTTGTCTAAACACTATTAATACAAATCTTCTCAGTGAACTAAGGGAAAGTAGCTGTATATCTATCCTAACTATTTTGGATATAAATTGGTCCTTCATTTACACCCCCTTTTTTGTTTTGTTTTGTCAGAGATGGGTGTCCCGTTGCCATTTAAATATTGTAGGTGCGTAAATTCAGCAAACTACCCCAATACAGTCCAATAGTCCATAATAGTTGCGGGTTATCAGCAGAATTAGCAACGTCAGGACTTTTCATTTTAAATAAAACAGGTTAGGCAGATTAGACTTCCTACATTAAACACTCATAAAACTGTTACTCTGTTGAGAATTACATAAAAGGAGAGTAACTAAATTATGTAAGTAGTGTGATGTATAAGTAGTTAATTTTAAAAGTTCTAATAAATAAATAAATTAGATGGAGCACCTACTCCGTAGCACTGTGTGAAGTGAATCAGTCTACCTCAATAAGCCTTCCCAAAGCTGGGCGTGGTGGCTCACGCCTGTAATCCCAGCACTCGGGAGGCTGAGGCAGGAGGATTGGTGCAAGTTCAAGACCAGCCTGTGCTACAAAAGTGAGCTCAGGACCAGCCTGAACTGCATAGTGAGACTCTGTCTCAAAAAGACAAAAAAAAAAAAAAAAAAAAAGCCTTCCCAAAAACTCTATAAGATGAGGGTTAGGGTTACATAGAGTAGAACTGGGACTTAAAAGGTAGATTTCCTTAGCTCAGTGGACTAATGAACCTGTTTAGGCAGAGCGCAGTGGCCAGGGTTTGATCCCTGGCATGCCCTGCCACCTCCACCTTATGGCACACTGAGACTGGGCATGGTGGCATGCGCACGCCTGTAATCCCAGCGCTAGGGAGGCTGAAAACAGGAGAATCACTATGAATCCGGTCCGTGCAGTGAGACCCTGTAGACCCTGTACTAAATCCATTTTTTAAAAAATACTTTGAGGACCCACAAAAAGGTAGATTTCCCAACACAACATGGTTCTTTAGAGGAAGGGAGACCTCGAATTTAAATCTAGTTACTTCTTGTCTTAGTTCCTTTTTACTCGTTGCTGGGACAAATACCCAACACTCAAAATGAAGGAAGGAAAGGTTTATTTAGCTCACAGCTTGTGGAGGTTTCAGTCCATATTCGGCCAGCCCACGTATCGAGTTCACGGTGGCGGAACAGCAGTAAAATGGTGACAGAGGCAGCCAGCCAAACACAGCAGCAGAGCAACAGCTGAGTCTATCTCTCTGTCTCTCTTTATATTGCATTTAGGCTCTCTGCCTTAGGATATCTGCCCTAGACCACACCCATAGTCCCAGCCCTACTCAGATCAATAATCCCATCAGTACTAAAGCACATAACCCCAGTGAGTCATGAGTCAAGTCTCAATCTATAGAAGTCCCCACCCAATGACTATGTGGGGCTTTTGGGGGACAACTAGACATAAAGCATAACACTTCTGATTCCAGAACCCAACTCCCCCATGAACACAGCATTTAAAACCAGGCTTGAACTTGAATTACAGGTGTGTGACTTAAGCAAATTATTTAAACCTTTTGCATGTATGCACTGGACATTCATTACCTCTAGCTTAATTTCTGGGATTACTAAATTAAATAATATAGAAACAAGTCTCTAGTATAATAGTGATATAACTGATACATTACTCACAAATTTGAAGTTATTCAAATTTTACTGTAATTTAGTATGCCAATAGAAGCATTCTCTCTGCGATTCCTCTAGCAAATGATAACCACACACCGTCACAGTGTGAAGGCCACAGCCAATTCAAATCTCCTTCCCTCCAACTCAGCAAAGCTATTGTTTGCTTACACAATGCTGGACCATGTCATGGATCTGGACTGGCTCTGCCATGACCATGGCAATGGACTGGATCCATCCATCTCCAGAACGTCCTATAGTCAGGGACAAGCGGAGTTTTCAAGTGGTGGACTTAGGAGCCACACACTGACTCAAAGACTCTCCAGAGTCTTATCCTGATTCAGGCTCTTACTGTGGCCCTGGGAGGTTTGCAGGTTGAAAGGTGCTGGACCTGGTTAGAGCATGTTACCTTTGTATTTCTTATACTTCATTGTATGACCCAAAGAAAACCAACAGATTAAAAAAAAAAATCTTTTCAAATAGGAGATTTCATTTTGTTTGGATTTCTTGGCAGTTAACTAGATAGAAAGATTTTCTTTAATTTCTCTCAAAATAAGAGTATTTAATCAAAATGGATCAAAGACCTAACTATTAAAACTGAAACACTAAATCTGCTAGAAGAGGGAATAGGTATAACTCTTGACATTGGTGTAGGCAGAATTTGCAAACAAAATATCAATCACAAAGGAACTATCACAAAGAATTAACAATTGGGGGTCTCGTGTTATTAAAAACCTTTTGCAAAGCAAGAGAAACCACCAACAGAGTGAAGACATAATCCACGGTGTGGAGAAAAATATATGCCAGCTGTTCTTGTGATTTTTGCCATAGTTCCTATGAAGGATTAATATCTAGAATGTATAAAGAGTTGAAAAATTTAAATGTAAAGACCCACTCCAAAAAAATGCATCCAGGATGAATAAATACTCCTCAGATGAAGCAGTACAAATGGGAAAAATTGTATGAAAAAATTCTCACTAGTCATTCAAGAGATGCAAATTAAAACAACACTGAGATTCCATCTCACTCAGAAAGAATAGCTATGTCAAGAAATCAACCAATAACCAGTGCTGGTAGTGAGGAAAACGATGCCTTCTGGTTGGTGAGAGTGCAGACTGGTGGTGCAGCCACTGTGGAATCAGGGTGGAGAGCCCTCAAAAAAAGTAAAACCAGAGGTTCAATTGGACCCAGACTTGTTCCCTTAGTATCGGCCGAAAAGAAATAAAAGCATCGTACCAGAGTGATAGATGCATACCCATGTTTATAGAGGCAGAACTGGTAAGAGCCAAATCTTGGACACGATACCCATCATCCCATGAATGAGTAAGGAAGCTGTGGAATTTTCACCCAACAGAGTACAGAATACTACCCTGCCATAAAGAAGGATAAGTTGGAGGCATTTCTAGCTAGATGGATGTGTCTGAACACCGCACTCTTACATGGCATAAGTTGGACACACATTTCCAATTAGCACGTGGTTTCTCTGGTGTGAAAAATTGCAAGTATAAATGAGGACCGAGACATATTGGGAAATGAGAAGAAATTGTTCAAATGAGAAAGGGAACAACGGTGGAGGGCAGGAAAGAAGGGGTAAGAAAAGAGAGAATAGAAGAAAAATATACAAACAAATCTTTTTTAATAAAGAACAGAAGAGGGGTTGAAGGGATGAGAAGAATAGGAAAAAATGAAACAATAAAATAAATAAAATAAGACTTTTTCTTTAAAAATACTTAAGGACGTAAGAGGATTTCCCGTGATAAACTAGCATAGGCAAAATCTAATAGATATAAAAATATGGTAAATTCAAAAAATTAAAAAATTAATATTTTTAGATTCAGGGAAACAGACATTAAAAAAGATATGGGAATTAATTTTGAACAGTAGAAAGAGGCTGTCAATAATTTCTCATTTCTCCTAATAACAAGGAAAATCCACAATAAGATTTGCATTATTGTATGTCTTTATTTTAAATTTTCAAGTAGAAATACAACACCCAAATAACAAAGTCCAAAAATTACAAGCTTACTGTGGTGTGCCCAATAAAATATTGGGACAAACCAAAAAGAAAAAAAAATTTGAAGTAGAAATAGGGGGCAGTGAAATCTGAAGTCTAGCAAATCTGAAGCTTTTAACTCAAGCAAGGCAGCAAGTATTTGACCCAGATCTCCCAAGAATTGAAGCAAGGGCTATCAATTCATGATGAGTTACAGTCCAAAGGGCTTTACTATTTCAACAGCTGATTCAGATTGGTTGAACAAACATCCATTCATGACCTAATGTTTGTCCCATCAGGCAAAGGGTAGTAAGTGACCAGGTGGACAAAATCCTTGACTCCTGGAAGCTTCCAGTCTCTTCTGGAAAATGGTCCCTAAAATAGGATGTTGTATTACAGGAGTTTTAAAATAAGATGAGAGCCAGCGAGATAGCTCAGTAGACTAAAGCATCTGCTTAGGCAAGCTTAGGTAAGCACAGGGACCATAGTTTGATCTCCAGCACCACATGCTGCCCCAGCCCTGCCACCCGGGTGTGCTGAGCTGGCCACGAAGTCCAGGAGTAGTGACACATGCTTGTAACCCCAGCACAGAGAAGGCTGAAAACAGGAGGATCACTGTGAGTCCAAGCTGCACAGTGAGTCCCTGTAACAACCAAATATATTAAAATAAAAATTATAATAATAATGTATAATAAAACAATACTATCAAAGTATTTCTCCACCAGTTTCTCCAGCCTGCTAGTGCTTTCTATTTATTAATTTGTTTCATCCTCTAAATAATCCAAGAGGTACAGGTTGTTTTCATTCCCATTTACAAGTGAGGGAATTGAGGCAAAGAGTCACAGCCTGAGAGAGGCAGAGGTAAGGACTGAACTCAGGGTTGTCCCTCTTCCTCTGTGGCTTCTTTCTCTTGGGAGCCCATGTCAGAGCAGGGCTTCTGTGCCATGCAATTCCATGGTTACTATTTGTTGCTCCTGGTTATTCCTGGCTACGTGATCTGGGGTGCTGTGACCAACTCAGAACACCTTCCAGCACCCAGGAAGATGAGCATTAATGCACAGCTTACATCATAGAGGGCTAGGTGACATCTCTCTGATGTTACATCGCTAGTCAGAGGCCGTGCTGAGGCTGAGGGCGGCTGTCTGCATGCGTCCTGCCCTCATGGACCACTCCAGGAGGGGAGCTCAGTTCAGCCTGTTCTGGAGGAGGAGTTTAGGCACGTGTCAAGCTGCAGCCTGCCCTTTCATCTCTGTGATTCTCCAGAACTTCTCCGTAATCCTTTCTCTTGAAGCCAGGAGCCCTCACTGTTCTGCTATGAACTGCTCTTCTGCACAGAGGAGCTTCTCTGCCCTCTCATCACTGCAAAGGCGCCATGAGAAGAACATCAGAGGCAAAGACAGTGTAAGCATGATTTGCCATCTTTACTCACTTGCCCAGCAGCTGTTTATTGAGGCCACACCTGTGAGCCAGGAGCCATCCTAAGTGCTGAGGACACAGAGATGGATAAGCCCTTTGCTTTCCAGAGGCTTCCATCCCAGCGCCATAAATGCTACTGGTGTGTCCTTCCCTGTGTGACTTGACCTCTCTGATGTCAGTCTTCCTACGGGTGAAACGGGGACAGCAGTACTTGCCTCAGAGCTCCTGTAGGGTCGAAGTGAAACAATGAATAGTATATGCTCAGCTGAGACGTTAGCTATTACAAGTGATCACGAAGTTTTAACTTATTCTTGGCCTACTTGCTGCTCAATAAAAATGAACATAACCATACCAGCTCTTGCTGCCTTCATCTCTTAAAAATATAAACTCTACGTGCTTGATGCTGGGCAAGTTTGATGGATTCATCCAAGTCCATTTGACCACCATGGGTTAAAGCAATGGACAGCTTCTCCACGTTCCTCTACTTTATATACATTATGACTCTGTATATAGAACCATAAAGCTCAGGACAGATTTATACATGCACTGCACTGCATATTTTCATAAAACTGTTTTGCCAGGCACCTGTAATACACTGATATATGAGAGCAGTTTTCCAAAGTTTATTTCTCATAGATCTCTCTTAAATCGCATGTGAAGTGACATTTTATAGCTTAACTTTTGCTTTCACGACACAGACCCAATTTGCATCTCTGCCGTGGCCTTCAGGACTCCCCACCTTGCCTACGTGTGTTCTTCCAGTTCTTGATGCATTTCTTCAGCGAGCCATTGCTCGACACCTTACTTTGGCCTCCTTTCCCAGACAAGCCAATCCATCTGGATTGACTCAAGGAAATGGACTTGAGTTATTCAAATTCTGTGCCCTGCTCTCTTAAGGAGTGTGGATGCAAAGAAGCAAACTGGCCCGTTGCGGGGGAGTGGTCAGAGCCCTCGGCAAGACAGCAGCTGTGACGTCTCACTGCTTCTTGTGCCCATTGGTTTTCTTTGTCTCAGGCAGACTCAGGCTCTCTGATATACGAGTCCATCAAAATGAAGCAGAAAAGCAGGAAAAAAGCACCACAAAGCACCTTGTAGAAGTCACACTCTATAAAGCATCTTGCAGACCCATAGTTCTGCCAAGCAGCTGTACTATGGGTGGTATTTGAACTTCTTAAAGAAAATAGAAACATCAGGTAAATACACCAAAGTCACCCAGCTTGAGTGGTGAAACCACTGGCCCCAATCCACCAGCACCTAAGACTCCCTAAGGGGATTTCTAGTGGGCAGAGGCCAACTTCGTCATCTCTGTAGCTCATCCATTGGAACAAACATGTATACATTGAATGTATCGCATATAGTATGTGATGCGCACGGTGCTGTGTTTGAAGGAGTCACAGCAATTTTGGGGTTCCAGAAGGATTTCTCCCTACCGCCTCCTGTGGGACACTGTCAATGAATGTTTTGAAAGGAAATAGTGAGCCACCTAGAAGGCTGCATTCTCTTTGTTTGTCCTTCATGGTCACTGGCACGCAGTGGGGTGGAACGTTTCAGAGCTAATCAATGAACGGCGGGATTTACGACCCCCTTAAAGAGTAGGCCGCACAGGGCCAGGGAGATAGCTCCATGGAACAAGTGCCTGTGTGGCAAGTGCAAGGTTGTGAGTTCAAACCCTGGTCCCACCAAAAAAAAAAAGAGTAGGCCGCACAATGTTGATTCGCATATCTACGTTCTCCACAGGGCAGCGCTGTGTGTTGCCATCTGGGTGCCCTCAGTGCCCAGCGCCACACTTGACATAGGTCAGTGGCTTGCGGAATCAGTACTGGAGTAAAATGGTAGTTGGTATCAGGCCAATGCGGGTGCAACTAAAAATAATCTGTCTGGCATCAGAAATGCAACCAGAGTAAGTGACTAGGATGGAGAAGTGAGGCATGGCCTCAAGGGCACAATTTAAGGGAACACCAAAAAAAAAAAAAAAAAAGTAATCAGTTTTCATGCAGTATTGCAAATAATCAAGTTAGTGTCCAACCAAGCTGAGTCTGATGTAAGGCAAAACGGTGCTCAACTGCATGAAGAGCGAGGCCCGGCCTCTATTCAAAACTAAGATCTTGATTTTTTTAGTTTTTTTGTGTTCTGGATCTGCACTTCCTTTTAGAGCCACTTGTCCTTCCCCGGGCAGGTGGGGGATTCACGGGGATTTAGTGCCTGATCTTTCTTTTGGGAAGGAGTGGGAGCGAATGTATTGCGAGCGGGGGTGTGGGGGGAGCCGGAGAAGAAAGCAGGGGTGTGAGTGAGCGCGCTGGGGTCGGGAGCTCACCGTCAGCCTGCCTGTGTCGAGCAAGGGGCGGGAGTTGTATGTATTTTCTCACGAGTTTGGTGTGCACGTGCTTTCTTCCTCCCCTGTGTTTCTAAACTTACACTGGAAGGACTCATCGAATCATCTTGTTCACATAGCCCAGAACTGTGCATATTTGTCTCACCCTGTGCTCCTGGGTTCTGCAGCATTTCTACAATTATGTAAAACGAACAGCGCTGCACCGTCATCTACCACATAGAGCTATATATATGGCTATCGTGTACAGCTATGTATAATTTTATGTTTAAATATTCCATGAAATCATTCTTTGTCTCAATCAATGAGATGTCAGCATCCCTTAAATTTTGTGGCGGTGGTGGATGCCTGGGCTGTTTGCCCGAGTCCTGACTCTGTCCATGCTACGACAATAACCAAAATTATTTAATGTCAGATTAGAC
Source organism: Myocastor coypus (assembly GCA_004027025.1). Classification (NCBI taxonomy): domain Eukaryota; kingdom Metazoa; phylum Chordata; class Mammalia; order Rodentia; family Myocastoridae; genus Myocastor; species Myocastor coypus. Next base: position 2,387 of record PVJA010039771.1, on the reverse strand, counting down.
GAAAGGACTTTGTGTAAGAAAATTCATGGGAGGTCCACAAAATCCTCTCATCAGGAAAGTGTGGTTATGATCTGTTTTATAAACAGGTGACTGAGCAAAGGTATCATTAAATTTATAATTGATTTTTTGTAAAAAAAAAAAAAAAAGAATAATAATAATAATAAATAAATAAATAAACAGGTGACTGAGACACGAAGAAGCAAAGCTGCCCCCCCCCCCGGAGCATCGCAGATGGATCACAGATGTGCCTCAGATATTGAGTCTCCCAGCCCCCAACAGGTGCCACCCAGAACCTTGTCTCCAAGGGTTCCCAGAAAGCTTCCTTCAGCCAGGAGTAACCTCACGCATTTACCCTAGGGCACTACGCACACACAGTCCTCTGCTACATCCTGAGATGCCAGCCATTGTAAGAAGCCCTGGGATTTTTATGTAGCATCTCCCTGCTGCCTCCAAGATGACAACAATTGTCACGTGTCAACAACTGCGACACACATCCCAACTTCAGAGGCTGTGCAATGAAAGATACATGTACTTGGACTTGCGATGACAGAGAGTGTCAGTACATCCAAAGAGGCCACGACACTTGAAAAACGGTTAGAGATCCTACTGAACTCATTCACTGCCATGACCGGTGTCTTAGTTCCTTTTTACCCATTGCTGGGACAAATACCCGACACCCAAGAGGAAGGAAGGAAAGGTTTATTTAGCTCACAGTTCGTGGAGGTTTCAGTCCATATTCGGCTGGCCCAAGGCTGAGTGGAACAGAGCAGAGAGCATCCAGTTCATGGCGGCGGAACAGCAACAAGATGGTGGCAGAAGCAGCCAACCAAACAGGGCAGCAGAGCAGCAGCTACAGCTTGAGTCTGTCTCTCTGTCACTCTTTATGTTACATTCAGGCTCTCCACCTTAGGATATTCACCCTAGACCACACCCATAGTCTCAGCCTTACTCAGACCGATAATCCCATCAATACTATAACGCAATCCCAGGGATCACGAATCAAGTCTCAATCTATAGAAGCCACGCCCCATGACTACATGAAGATTTGGGGGGACAACTAGACATAAACCATAACAACCGGTATCAAAGACTCTAGCGTTATCTCTCTCTCTCTCTCTCTCTCTCTCTCTCTCTCTCTCTCTCTATCTATCTCTCTCCATATGGAGATTTGTGTTTCTACTCGGTAGACATATCTTTAAGAAATTAAGTGATGGGCACAGTAATTCCCTTGCTTTGTGGTCATGCCCTAGAATGATTAAGAAATCCATATATATATATATATATATATATATATATATATATATATATATGGAGAGAGAGAGAGAGAGAGAGAGAGAGAGAGAGAGAGAGGTCCATTTGCCATCCCAGTCCATCAAAAACTGCTGCTGTGATTTCTGAAATGAGACAAATTTCAAACTAGCAGAAACCCAGAGGGCAGTTAGGTAGGAGCATTTGCCTTCTGGAGTGATTTCCTTGAGAGAGGGAAGTTTGAAGTATTCATTGTCTGATTATATTTTTCATAGATGGGTAAGAATCCGATCTTCTTCCAAAGTTATTGACAGCCACCAGTTAAGAAGGGAAGGGCCACCGCAGCATGGCTGGTGTGCGACTCAGTGTCTCTTTTTCGCCACATCCTCCATTTAAAATCCATCTATAGTGAGCAGCAGGGATTCCCTTACTGTTGTCCAGACCCCAAGGAACCACCCAGTCCCAGGTTTATTGCCCAAGACAAACGGTCCATCCCGCTCCACGCCACTTGTTCTGCCTGCCTACCTAGATGCCAGTGAGCTCATCTAAATTAGCTGTGCTGCTTAGGCTTAAAACATACACAACGATCCACTGACCAGGATCCGCTATTGGCTTCCTAACCACTCTAGGGCATGGCCACAAAGCAAGTGAATTACTCTGCCCATCACTTAGTTTCTTAAAAGATATATCTAACGAGCAGAGACACAAATCGGTGACACAACAGGAAGATGCGGATGTTAGACTTTGGTGACTGGCTTAGTAAGGCTTGCAATCCTGACTTGAACCATCTGTTTGATCAAAACTTAAAATTGGATACGGCAAAGGTTAAGGTGTGCTCTTGAGTTGTTCAGAGCAGAGGTTAATATGGAGGGAATAGTGTGGAGCCAGACTGTCGAGGTTGGAACCCAGCTCTGCCTCAGTCGCTTTGCTCATAAAATGGGGATAATGGAGGTCCCTGAACATGGAAGGAACGGGAGACCATCACGAATGGAAAGCAAGCCAGACTCAGCAGGACAAATACCATGTCTTCTTTCGTGTGTGGAATCTAGGGGGAAGAGACAAAAAGATGTCATTAAAATGAGGAAGAGTATTAGACAAGAGGGGGGAAATTAGGGTGAAGTGGGAGAAGGCTAAGCGTG
>PVJA010039770.1:0-18947 GCA_004027025.1 Myocastor coypus | reverse complement strand
TCTTCTTCTTCTTCTTCTTCTTCTTCTTCTTCTTCTTCTTCTTCTTCTTCTTCTTCTTCTTCTTCTTCTTCTTCTTCTTCTTCTTCTTCTTCTTCTTCTTCTCCTTCTTCTTCTTCTTCTTCCTCTTCTTCTTCTTCTTCTCTGCCATGAATATAACGTGTCCATGTAGGACAATTGCCAGGAGATGCAGAAATCAAGCTTCAATGTTCGTTTGCACGCTGTATCCGGTGGCGTGCACTTAGAGGGCGGTCCACCCGCCTGGGCTGTCTTGGCAGGACCACTGAAGCATCTCTCCGTATGAAACATTTAGGGTTGTTTAGCTGAAATCAAAGGCGATGACCAAGAGATGGCTACTGTTTTTAACAGTGGAGAAAATACTCATGTGTGGGTATGAACCCCTTTTATCAAAGTAGTTCCATTTTCTTTCATCTCTGGCTACCAGCAGAGAGTTCAAATATTCTACTGTGCGGTTATTCTGGCTGAGACATACACAGAAGGTAAACAAGCAGAAGGGTAAAGTGCAGCACGGGAGAATGTAGGACTGTGCGTATGGCTACTTTCTCTTAGTGCAGTGAGAAGAAACCTGTGTACCAGCAGTGCTTAGCAAAGTTATCATGTCTGCATCTTGTACTCCAAACACTTACTATCAAGACAGCAATACACATTGCATTAATTATTGCAGCTGTCCCCCTAACTAGTTTTGAAACTGTCTCATTGTTATTTCTTATTGAAAGTAATAAAATTATTTTAAAAAGTCTCTCCCCAAATAAAGTGCAACATAGACAGGTTAAAAATAAATGAAACTGTCACATAAAAACCACACCATAATATTATTTCATGAATTTCCTCTTTAAAGGGGCTCAGAAAGGAACGTCTGTGAACCGTACAGGCAATTGCAAGTGGCCTCAGTTAAGAATGATAAACTGAGGTGAGGTAAAGCGGTCAGCACACCCGGTAAACAACAGTCCGTGCTCACCAGGGCTTTGAGGGGAGGTGGGGAGGTGCTCTTGGGATCTGAGGCAACTTTAACTCTTACAAGAAAGAACAAGACAATTAAAGACCCGTTGCTGCTTTTGTTTTGAAAACACCGTGCCTACGCTTTGCAAGTCTTCCTTTGTGCCCGCAGCAGAGGCGGACACAGATCATCGCGCTGCAGAGGAAGAACTCACCGTGCAGATCCGTGTACACCGCAATGCCCAGGCCGGGGCTCACCATCCCTGCTCACGCTCAGCTTACACAGCCTCAGCCTCCTCCTTACACACAGCTTTTATTTTCAACCCATGTGTGGATGGCCTGTGTAGAAGGTTGGCTGCTCTTTTGTCTGTTTTTATTTTAAGGTTTATTTTCTACCTGGAGTGGAGTGGGGGCAGGGAACATGAAACAGTCTGGCCAGGTGACTGGGACATGCTCTCCTGGGGAGTGAGTTCTGATCTGCGTTTCTTCTGTGAAATGAAAGGGACTCTGATGAGCCCAGAGCCTTCTCTTTTGCCACCAACTCCTTGCTAACAATCACAGCACCATCTTTGAAGATAGAAATTGTGCTAGTCTTCATTTCATTCACGCAGCAGCTTGGGGCGTTCAGATGGTCTGAAATAGTCTGCACCAACTTCATTCTTAAGTCTGATTAATATTTGACTCATTTGATTAAAGTCTCCAGTTTTACTGATACCCAGAACAGAAACATGAGACCTTTTCTACTCCCTTCTGGATCCTTTGGCCCTGGAGCTGGAGCCAACGAGGACCCGTGGGCAAGGCTTTCCCTAGAATGTACAGTGACTGCACACACAACTGTCACCCAGAAGAAGCCTGCACTCATATATGTGTCTCTCAAGCCTTCTATTTATTTAATTTGGTGGGGGGGAGGAGGGTATACAGGGTGCTCAGGGTCTCACTAGAGCAGATTCCTAGCGATCCACCTATGTACAGCCTGCCAAGAGCTGGGATTACAGGTGCACACCACCATGCCCAGTCTCAGTGGCTGTCTCAGAGGGCCCTTGGCTGGGGCCAGCATGGTAGGCCTGAGGATCAAACCTCAGCCTTTGCACCTGCTTGCAGGTGCTTTAGTGTACTGATCTATTTGGCTGGCCTTCCAAGCACTCTAAAGCATAGATTTCTTTATTTGTTTATTCCCAGGAAATATTGAATTCCTATAAGAAGACCCCAGGGGTTTTATGATCCAATCTTCAACCAGATTATAGGGGGTCTTCGGTTCTACAAAGCAGTGCAAATAAGAGGCCCAGTTCTAAAGAAAGTTTTAACCTTTTCACTCCTCTTTCCAATAATGAAGGGATTAGAGTCCGAAGGGTTCCAAGGGCACACCTTAAGCTTCTTCTCTGTGTGATAAAAACAAATTTTAAGATTAAGCTTTCCATTGTGGTAATAACTTAAATTTATCAAAGATGGGATTGAGTTAAATCTCTACCTATATAGCACGCTTTTTATGGAACTAGTAATGTACTAGTCCTTTGACATGTTCCTCTTGTTATTATACTATACAGTAACACTTATGAATTAAAAAAACATATTTATCACCAATTTTCAAGATACTCAGTTATTGATATGGAAACCATAAGATTCATTTTTCCACTGAAGATGCAGCAAACCTACTGTATTTAGAGTTGTTCTGTGTTGAAATAACTTCCTGGTCACTTTCTTCCCTCCATCCTGTAACTGTAGAACAATTCCTTTTCGACTTGCAGGTACTGTGTGCTTACTCCAGACCAACGTGGGAAAGGGCTGCAGCTTTGCTGTATCCAGAGAGACTGCCTGCCGTCTTCTAGGAGAGAGGCCTGGGTCGTACAGTGTTGTGTTAAGCTTACTACTCCAAGGGTATCATTCCGACGTCGTTAGACATTAAAAAGCCTTCATGAATGATTTGCTGACTCAGAGCTTGATGTGATGATAAGAAATCCAGTAGTCGGTCAGCTACAACACAGGCCAGCTTTCCAGCTATGCGTCATGTGTACTAGAAAGCAAGCAAGCCACGAGGAGCCAGAGTGGAAGCAACGCATGTGAGAGCTGTCCAACACTGCTGGTCTTGTGAGGGACGGAGAGAGGGTTCTGAGTTTGTCGATTTAAATTATTGAGAAGATGGACTTTGCTTCCGCTAAGTCCACACCTCCAGTAGGTGCGCGTCTATCCCATTGGAGACACCTGGGAGGTACGCCCAGCTGCGCATGGCTTTCGGAACAGCTTATCTCCAGGTGGAGGCCTTCGGGGGTAACTGCTTGAAGGGCTGATCACTGTGACTCCGTCTAGACGTAACCATAGAAAGCAGAAGAGGCCCAAGATGATGGCATCCCGCTGGCACGATGCATTATTCTGTTGAAAGCAATATGTCACGCGTTCCAATGACCTTGTCTTCTACAGGGCCCAGGGATGCCTCATCATGCTTAGTGCTTTTTTGCTTCGATAAGAAGTGAACCATGGGGAGTTAATAAGGAACTCCCAGGAATTTGCCTCGCCTCGTCTGAACTCAGTTATTGGCTTAACCGAGGTGCACAAGCATTCAAAGCTGCACGCAGGGTATTCCTTCATGTATGGCTTCCTCTACTTACGCTCATCCTTGGACCTTGTTTTTAGTTTTCTCCTGGCCCAAGGTAAGTCTGAGAACACAACCAAGGGCAGAAAAGATTGGCAGCCTGGAGGCTTGTTGTCCAACTCCAAAGAAGTCCCCAACATTTAAAGCAGAAGTGAAACCTCTGGCTGCTCACAAGCTCCACAAGCTCCGCATCTGTACAGAGTCGCTAGGTGGCGCGGAAGGCAGGAGACTCCCTTCATTCATGTGTCACGTAACGACGTTCACTCAGCAGTGAGGGGAATGCTCAGGAATGGGCCTTTTGCATAATGGAATTAAGACATCATTCGGGGGGTGGCCCGCAAAAAGTGACAGAAGGCGATGTGTGTGTTCGCCTGGCGCTGAACTCCCAAAGCGAATCCCGGGGTTGATGACTTAAAAGAAAGTCACAAAAGCCATTAGAAAAATGTTGGCACTTCATCTATAAAATACTGACATTGAAATATAACGAGAAGCAAATATATGTTTGGACTTACTAAAAATTATGTTAAATCGGGATTAAAGATCATTTTTTATTATTTCAAAATGTGCCCATCATGTGACAAAGGACTTAACCAACGCTCTGTTGGTGCCCCCTGTACAAACCTTTCAATATTGGAAACAAAACAACTTTATTCTTGGGTAACTGATTAAAGTGAGAAGTGGAAAACTTCCTATTTTATTCTTTGCTTTATTTTAAGTGGTGAAAATGTTTAAGACAAACTCCAATGTGACAACAATAGGATAGCGACGTAGCCGAAGCAGGGTGGCGGTTACCTTCTGTCACCGTCATCTGGGCAGAGGAAGGAGGTGAGCGGCTGCCGTGCTCTCAGGCACTGGCACCCCCAGGGCCCTGCTGCCCCCGGGTTCCCCAGGACTTGCGCCTCCCTGGCCTATGTGCGACAAGAAGAAACTTGCTAATGGAGGACAAGCAGAAGCTTACGGACACCAGAGCTCAGCATCTCAGAACTTACCAGAATCTTCTACAGAAACAATAATAAAATTTTTCTACTTCTCTTGGTGGCCTTTGAAACCCCAGACAGATTTTTTTCTAGGATGTGTGATCATCTTTCATTCAGAGAAAAAATCCATTTTTAGTAAATGACAGCCAATCCTTTCAATACTATGAAACAAAAGGGTCCAAAAATTGGCAGACTAAGACTCATTCACTTACTTTTATGATTAAAAACAAAACAAAACAAAACAAAAAAAAAACCTGGGTTTTATTTGATTAATTAGAGATCTAATTGTATTAATATATAACCAGTTTTTTTTTTTTTTTTTTAACTTTGTTGAGATCAAATTGAATTAGAAATGAATCAAAAGGAGCATTATCTAAGTCTTCTGAATCTGCACAGGACTGACTTACATAATGAGCTTAATTTCTCATGCTCTTTCAAGAATCCCTACCCAGGGCTAGTGAGATAGCTCAGTGGACTGAGCACCTGCTTAGGCAAGTTCAGGAACTGGGGTTCGATCCTCTGTAGCTAGAAGCCGCTCTGGCCCTACCCCCAGGCGCACTGAACTGGCCACCAAATCCGGGCGTGGTGACGCACACCTATAATCCCAAGGGCTGGGGAGGCTGAAAAGAGGAGGACCAACAGGAGTCCTAGCTGTGTGGGGATATCCTGTACCAAATACATTAAAAAAAATAAAAAAGGAAGAAGAAAGAAAGAAAATAATCCTGACCCAGAAAAGTTATGAAAATGATGAAGGACTAAAAGACCCCCATGTAAAATTTAATTTTTTAAATTTATTTTTTTAGGTTTTAAAGACAATAAAAAATAGTCAAAGACACATTAGAACTGATGTAGACTTTCACTAAATAAAATGATAGAAATTCAACAATGGTTGTTATATTGCATAATGTCGTCTTCAAATTAGTTGTTTAGATTATCAGGTAAAAGTATGAAAAGTTGGTTTTAGAAAGTTACAAGAAAGTAAAAAGGAGAAGAAAAAAAGCAGTAACCACTTCGTTCAATAGACCAACAGAAATCCAAGCATAATTATCCAAGCTATCCTGTATATATACAAATGGGTCTTCTTTCTTCTTTCTTTCTTTCTTTCTTTCTTTCTTTCTTTCTTTCTTTCTTTCTTTCTTTCTTCCTTTTCTTCATCCCAGTTGCTCCTCCCCTTTGAACAGATTCTTTCGCTTTCATAGTATCAATTATATCTTTCAGATTTTATTTGCTCTTTCAAGTTCTTACACTAATGAGCCAAAGATCAACAACTGGATCTTATCTTTTTGGAAAATTTTTGCATGTCAAAAGAAATTATCAATAGAATAAAAAGAAAACTTGTGAATTATTTAGAATATAAAAACAATTAAAATCTCAGACCCACTGAATTCAAAGACCCAGTAAAAAACTGTGTATCTGAGATGAATATACATTTCTAAGACGAAGGAACACAAATGAGAAATAAAAATATCAAAAAATGTTCAACATCAGTGGTCATCCAAGAAATGCATATTGAAATAATGCTGAGATTCCATCTAACCCTAGGAAGAGTTGGCTATCATCAATAAGTCAACTAATGGCTGGGCGTGGTGGCTCACGCCTGTAATCCCAGCACTCGGGAGGCTGAGGAAGGAGGATCGGTGCGAGTTCGAGACCAGCCTGGGCTACAAAAGTGAGCTCAGGACCAGCCTCAACTGCATAGCGAGACCCTGTCTCAAAAAGACAAAAAAAAAAAAAAAAGTCAACTAATGACAAATGCTGGAGGGGCGGGGAGGAAAAGGAACCCTTCTGCACTGTTGGGGAGCAGTGCAGAGTGGTGGAACCACTACGGAAACCCGTGTGGAAATTGCTCAAGAGCCTAGGATTAGGGGCCCCAGTGTGCCCAGCTATCTTCCTTCTGAGTATTTTTCCAGAAGAACTGATAACACAGCACAGCATTATGTGTGCACCCAGGTTTATATTAGCACAGTTTATCACAGCTGAATCTTGCAAACAACACACATGCCGGTCAACTGAGAAATGGAGTAAAATGGTGTGGTACTTTTACACAGTGCATTATTATTCAGCATAAAAATGATAAACTCGAGGTTTTCCTATGTAAATACATGCAACCCGAGTCCATACTTGTAACTGAAATCAGTCAGACCCACATGTATAAGACTTAAAAATCAAAAGACCAACACCTCATCGGATGGAATTATTCACCTGATGGTTTGCTGGAGGCTTTCTGGGCTGACTGCGTTCCTAAGCCTTTCGTTTTAATTTTGATAATTAGTTCTTCGTTTCAAGATTTCCCCTGCTTGACCAGGGAGTTAGCTCAATGGCATCGTGTCTGCCTGGCAAGCACAAGGTCCTGAATTTGATTTCTGTTACAAATGATTAAAAAAAAGAGTTTTTCCTAGTTAATTGGAAGCATGATGACCTAATGGACCAACGTCGGATAAAAGGCTGTGTCTGGGGAGATCTGAACCTTGGTTTGTCAGGAACTGGCTTTGCCTTTCATTTCATCTGCATCACATTGCTTGTGTGCCTCCATTGCGTTGTAGGCAAGATGTAGAACCCACGCCCCTCGCCTTTAGCCTTGAAGGACCCTGTGTATACAGATGGGAAATAGTGCCCTGGCTCTTATGAAGCATTAGGATTATTTGGCAGAGCAGAAGATATTCATGCTCTCGATGACACACCTCTTGCCAGACACGCATTTTGGCATTGACTATAAAGTGCAACTCAACAGGCTAATCTCAGAATATTATTGTGGATAATGCAGAAAGTGACCAGAATTGATGTCATTTGATTTAATAAAAACTTTTCTTAGGTAGGCTTAGCAAAATAAAAGTTAATGAAAGCTAGAAAGATATCTTGTAGATACTCTTTGAAAGAATGGTCTCTGTGGAAGTCATCACTCCCACACATCAGACTCAGGAAAGGTTCCCTCTGTTGAATCAGCATGGAGCCTATGACGCGCCATGTGGCAGGTAAGCTTAACTGTCAGCCTGACTCAATGAAGACACTCCTAGGAAGGTGATTGGATCATGTGAAGCGAGGGGAGGATTAATCCCCTGATGTTCACTGACCTGTGCTGTGAGGAGGTGGGGCCCAGCTGGAGGCAGGTCTCTGGGGCATGAGGGCATCTCTCTCACTGCTGCTATTCTATTCCTAGGCTCTGCTCCTGAGCCATCATGACTGGGCAGGGCTGCTCCGCCACCCCTTCTGACATGACGGTTTTGCCCTGAAGTCAACCATGGACTGAAATCAGAGAAACCACGCACCAAATAGATTTCCCTTCTTTTAAATGGTCGATGTCAGGTAGTTCTTTCCCAGCAATGAGACAGTGGGTCCACCCATTCCCTAGTGAATAGAACATGCCCAAGGCTCATTCTATAAACCATTCCCCATTTTCAGACACAAAGGGACTCTGCAGTGAATGAAACGGGCCAAGTCTCTCATGGAGCTTGGGTGATAGCGAGAAGGTCCCGAAAATGGTAAGACAAAGAGCAGGCCAAGGAGAATGTGGGGTTCAGTGCTGGCAAATGCTCATAAAAACGTGAAGCAGGGTCATTTGAATGGAGAAGGACAGGAGGAGAGGCGGTGAAAGTCCTCTACAAATGGCAACGCTGGATGAGCGAAACTCAAAAGTGCCGGTGTGGAATGAAGTTGACAGTCAGTAAAGGAAAGCCCCAGGACGAAAGAGGAATGAGTGCTTTTGCCGTATTACAGCAGAGAAAACAAGGCAAGGCAGCTTCCAAAGAATGGGTAAGGGCCGGGCGTGGTGGCACACGTCTGTAATCCCAGCACTTGGGAGGCTGAGGCAGGAGGATCAGTGCGAGTTCGAGACCAGCCTGGGCTACAAAAGTGAGCTCAAGGCCAGCCTGAACTGTGCAGTGAGACCCTGTCTCAAAAAGACAATAAACAAACAAAAGAACGGGTAAGGGAGGGACTGGTGGTAGGTGGGAGGTACAGCGGTGCCTTAGTTACTTTTTACCCCTTGCTGGGACAAATACCTGGTTCTCAAAATGAAGGAGGGAAAGGCTTATTTAGCTCACAGTTCATGGAGGTTTCAGTCCATATTCGGCTGTCCCAAGGCTGAGTGGAACAGGGCAGAGAGCATCCAGTTCATGGTGGCGGAACAGAAAAAAAAAAAAAAAATGGTGGCAGAGGCAGCCAACCAAACACGGCAGCAGAGCAACAGCTCTAGTCTGTCTCTGTCTCTCTTTATATTTCTATCAGGCTCTCTGTCTTAGGATATCCGCCCTAGAGCACACCCATAGTCCCAGCCCTACTCAGACCGATAATCCCATCAATACGAAAACGCATAATCTCAGTGACTCATGAGTCAAGTCTCAGTCTATAGAAGTCCCCTCCCGATGACTCCATGAGGCTTGGGGGAACAACTAGGCATAAACCCTAATAAGCGGCCATAGGGCTAAGATCGTTTTGGACTCAGCATGATGCCTGGGGGTACACTGTACAGGTTTTGAAATAGTGCTACGGCATGCCTTTGTTCTTTTCATACCACCACGCTTACTCATGTGCAGGCAGTATATGGCAAAGAGCTAAAGACAACAATGGACCAGCTTGAGGGTGCAACAATGATTCAAATGAGAGTTGATTATGACATCGGCTATGGTGGAATTTGGGGCATAGTTGGGTGTAGGCAATTGGACGTACTGTTCCCGTGGAGTAAAGCGTAAGAAGGGCATCATAACTTGAACATTTTGACAACTCTTAGGACCTCAAGAATCTTGGGAAAAAAGTGATTTTGGATGTATAGGGCTGCTGAAGTTAGATGGAAGCTGAGGAGGACGTGAAGACTTCTGGTTGGTCATGCCAAAACCTTAGATATAGAAAACACTCCAAGGGGGCTGTTGAGAGTGCACTGCAAAACAAGAAGCTCAGAGCAGTTGTACTTGGAAGAAGTCAAGCATTTTCCCCAGAATATGGCTGAGGCAGTATTTAAATTCAGCTTTCTTTTTATTCTGTCTCTATAGTTTGTTCTGTCTCTGGTACCATTCTGTTTTTGCAGTTTTAATTGTCCTCCCAGAAAGTATTATAGGTCGTATCATCTATCTGTCTGTCTATCTATTTATCAACCTATCATCTATCAATCTATCTTTTATCTATATCTATCTATCTATCTATCTATCTATCTATCTATCTATTATCTATTTATTATCTGTCCTCTATCTATCATCTATCATCTATCTATCTATCTGTCATCTATCTATCTATCTATCTATCTATCTATCTATCTATCTATCTACTATCTATCATTTTCCAGCACCTTTTTATTTCTACTCTTTTTTTTTTCTTTTTGCATTTCAGCATAGGGTCCTCAGGGTATATAGGGTATCACTACATAAATCAGACTCATAGTGATCTGCCTGTGTTCAGCCTCCCAAGAGCTGGGATTACAGGTGCACGCTGCCATACCCAGTCTTATTCTCTACTTTTTAACTTTTTACTGAGTCCTGCTAAGTCACTAAATTGCTTTGTTTGAGTTGAAATTTGCAATCCTATTGCCTTCCTGAAAGCTGGGGTAACACATGTGTTCCAAAACACACTACAAGCACGTAAATTATCCTATGATGTTAAGTATAGGATCTCTTCCTCAAAAATTTAGGCTGCTCCAGAAAATGTTTGCCGTTAACCTACAAATTCAAAACATGCAGGATTAGGGTTCAGATTCAACTCCAATAACCACCTCCTTTTTACTTGGGCTCAGACGATCTTTTCCTTGGGCATTGGTGAGGGTCTCTAGCTGTTCTTTTGGACATCATCTGAAACCTTACTGTTGGAAAAGCAGAAATTTGGCAACCCGAGATAGAGATTCATTATTTATTTATTGTTATGTGCGGTGATTCTTTAACTACTATATTGTCTTGACGTAAACACTTTGTATAGACAGGAGCTATCTCACGTTTTCTAGTCTACTTTATAATATTAACTTCGATCTTTCCCTATAGAAGCTATTTCATAAATAGTTTTTGAAGGATTAAGGGAAAGAAAGAAGAAAAGTGTCAACACATAGTAGAGTAAAGCTTTGGACCTGGACACTTGATATCCAAGTTCTAAGTTCCTCACACTAATTGGTTGACTAGGGTTTAATTATTTCATGCTGCCACTCACATATTCTGCTCTATGGACAAGGATAACAGCAGCACCTGCCTATTGAAGTTTGCCGTGACTAAATGGGGAAAAGCATGGAAAGTCTTTTGTAAGGTTCTATGATATTATTAGTAATAAAAATATGAAATTACTAACGATATTTCGCTATTTTTTCCAAATCTATTTAGGAAGTGCCTCTGCTCCCGCCCATTGGAGAGAATATGACTTTTGAGTAGCGTGATTTGGTACAGTTTTTCAGTCGTTCTCTTTGTATTGAAGAGAAAAGTGTTTGTAAGAAAACCGACTAGTGCGGTGGGATTTCTGGGTGACCCATAGCCACACATGTTCCTGTCACTCGTATGGAATGGGAATCACTTGCAAAAGAATAATTTTATACAAAAGTAGTGTCAAAGATTCTACGACAATGTACTGGAGAAATTATTCTGTTACTCGTATCATTAATAATTGGTATTTCCAATATGGTTTCAGCATAAGATAAATGGTAGATTTATGATTATTAAATCGCTGTGAGAGAAATTGATTCATCAGGAACTAATTTTCAAGAGAGCCTCAGAGCTCCCAAGGACAGAGCTTGTCCTGATGGAAAGAGAAGACTGGGTCGCTCGTTACAGACCCCATTCCCTTATGTCCCAAATTAGGCACTGTTGTTGAATAAGCGTTGCATGTAACTTTTGGATTCTTCTTTCAGTGTCATCAATAATTTGAAATCCAGCTGAGAAAACAGAGACCAGAGCTTGGGATCGTTATTAGCAATGGAAAGGATTAAAGTAGTCCACATAAAGAGAGGATGCTAACCTTCACTGAATGGAAGTCTTCAGATAATTCGGTCTCGTTTTTTGTCCTCAATTTTTTATTTAGTTTTATTTATTTTTAGCAAAGCAGCATCAGTGGAGCCGTTGAGGAAGTAGGAAGGCGTGACTGACAGAGATTAGAAAATGCCGAGGTACGACTGATGAAGGTTTGAAATATACATGGAAAGTTGGACTGCAGGAGCATTCAAGGGTTCAGGAGGAAGGTCGTCCTTAAAATCTGAGGAGTTTCATCCAGAGGCTTGAGGAGAAAATATAGGCCAAACAGTTCTGTGCATTGAGTTTCATTCTGGAATACCATGACAGGACATAAGTGGTTTTTTTGTTTGTTTTTCCGAGAACCAGGGATTGAATTCAGGTACTTGCATTTGCCAGGCAAGTGCTTATTCTACTGATCTATCTCCCCAGCCCCATGACAGGACACTGAGCTGTCATTATGTGTCTGTTGATCTCTGGTTGAACTGTATCTTCTAAAATTCACTACTTCTGATCTTTCTTGGAAGCAAACCCCTCCCAGGGATTTCTACTATGCTGTAATAAAGAATAATATACACATACACATATATATATATATATATACATGCATATATATATATATATATATATATATATATATATATATATATTTGTCAGATTGAATATCAACCCATTCTGCTAGTCGGTCACAGTCAGAAGAGCAGCAATTAACCAATCAAGGAAAACCCTGAAAGTCATCATAAGAAGGCGTAATGATCGTCCTTGCAGTCCGTACAGGAAAGGCAGGAAGACAAGATATTGGTGAGAAGAGCCTAAAGCTAGTAGTTAGCAGCAGGGGCTGGAGTGGCACACTGAGACCACTGCACTTCGCTCTGTACTGCTATGGGCCTCGGCATATTTCAGCAGCATTCGTTTACAAAGCCCACCGAGGGTTGAAGAGAGGACGTTACCCCTTGTTCCCAAGCTTGGCATTCAGCAGAGTCACAAGTTATATCTAGACTTTGGCCTCTTCAAATCGAAAGAGCTGCCGGGCATGGTGGCTCACGCCTGTAATCCCAGCACTCGGGAGGCTGAGGCAGGAGGATTGGTGCAAGTTCGAGACCAGCCTGGGCTACAAAAGTGAGTGCAGGACCAGCCTCAACTGCATAGCGAGACCCTGTCTCAAAAAGACAAAAAAAAAAAAAAACAAAAAAAACAAATCGAAAGAGCTTCATGCGGTTATGATGGCTGATGTGATTTTCACTTCTGTTAAATAAAACTACAAAATTTCCCCACAGCATTTCTGGTAAGTGCGTTCAAACCGGGAGTCAACAGTCTGTCTCTCATGAGAATGTTCTTTAGTTGGAATATTTTAAAGTAGTTGTGAAATGTACCTGGTGGCCCTGCAATACAGTAGTTCTTACAGCCAGTTCTTTCCTGACCTGTTGCATATCACCCCAGCTCAGAGAGGATACCCGTCCTCCCCCGCGCTGCCTAGACCCAGGGTTACTTGAGCCTACTGCCTAACTTCTTTCCTTACGCGTAGGCAGACGATCAATAGGCAGTAACATACTAAGTGCTTCCAAATGAAGTCCAGGTATCTGAAGTAAGCTGTTCTCAGCTGACCAAATGAGTATTAAATACAAAGTAAGAACCACGTAAGCTCTGTACGAAGTTATTGAATAGAAAAAAAAAAAATTAGAAAGCATGTTTTAAATTCGTACGCAGACAGTAAAGAAAACCGAGTCGGTAAGGATTGGAGGAACATATTCCCACAAAGACCTTTCAAGGCTCTGTGTCTTTTTCAAGACAGGTTCTTACCTTCCTCACCTTTGCTCTGCAGTCTCCGCAAAAACCCTTTGCAGGCAAGTTTAGATGTATTCTAAACAGACTTTTGTGAAAAGAGAGCAGTAATTCTTCTCGATGAGGGCTGTGGGCCCTGCTGCTGATGACGATTAGCCCCAGGTAGCTTTTCACCTACCGATGGCTGCTGCTTCCAAAATAAGTTTAGAAAGAAGTGCGCCACCTCAGAGGATCCAAATGATAAGTGAAATTTAGAGGTGCAGGCGCTTTCACAGCTTGCATTTCGGAGGTGGTCAGAAGTCACCGCAACGGCCCGCCCTGAGGGCCCTGTCACCGCCTTCATCTATTAACAGGCGCTCCTGCTCGGGTCCAGGCGGCTAACCTCTCCCTCAGAGGCGTGTTTGAAGCCGCTCCTTGTAGTCAAGAGAATGGCAATTCCTCCAAAATAAAACACAACCTATATTTTTCTGCTATGCTGTTTTAAAGTTTAGACTGGTTTATTAAAGTTTAAAAACTGCAAGCATGGGGTATCTTACAGTTTATAGAACAGACAACAATAACTTAAAGCCACGGTAACTTGGAAAGAAAATACTTTCCTCCTCAGGATGGGCAATAGTTTGGCCGTTGAGAGTCTTAGCTTACATTAGCAATCAAAGGAAATGAAGACTTCAGGTTGACAGGGGAGCTGAAAGAATTAGTTACTTAATGTGAGGTCAAGATAGCTGGGATTTATTCAGGAAAGCTATTCCTGTAAACACTGTATTTGGAGTTCTGCAGGATTCTCAGGTGAATTACAATCTGCTGACCTTCCACTTGTTTTTGTTCAGATTGGGTATAAGTTCAGAGGCAGATAGTACTCCAGACCAGAACAATGGATGCAACAGTGAGTAGGAAAGGTACTGGATGACTCACAGAAAAAAAGCTGTTTTGGCTTAAGTTCTGAAGGATATTTTATAGAGAGCATAGAAGGCAATTTAGATTTTACTGCATGAATGTTTGCAAGTAACAGAATTGTTAGCAATTCTATTCGGTGTGTTCAACGTGTTCGCAGATGTATCTCAGGTGTTACGCAGGATCACAAAGTTAAATATTGCTGTGTGGGTAAGCAGAGGGAACCATAGAAGAATATCTAAGTGGGTGTGGCAGAATGCGTGGAACTTTCCAAGTAGAAATGTTGCTTTTTCTGAGTCCTGAAACATTGGTACACCTTTTGAGACGTGGTCAAGAGTGCCACAGTTATGTCACCGTCCCATCAGGCTAAGGCCATGAACCAAGCAGATATTGGAGAGAGAAGTTAGCCATTAGACAGTCCTGCCAATTGTGATTATTTAACAAAAGTTAAAATTACCTTTTGCTTTTGTGCAG
The DNA here is from genome assembly GCA_004027025.1 of Myocastor coypus. Classification (NCBI taxonomy): domain Eukaryota; kingdom Metazoa; phylum Chordata; class Mammalia; order Rodentia; family Myocastoridae; genus Myocastor; species Myocastor coypus. Next base: position 4,374 of record PVJA010039770.1, on the reverse strand, counting down.
TTTCTTTGAAGGAGAGATGGCCTACCTGGCCATTCCTGTGTTCTTTTGTGAGTGATTCAGATTTTGGCTAAACGTTTAAAGCTGTATATATATCTCCCAGTTAGGTGGGTCACTTGCGGTGGTAGGTAGTAAAGGTGGAGAACAGAGGAAGACCTTGGAAGAGACCTTGGAAGGCCTGAAATGCAATCCAGGCTTTTCTATAGCTAGCTGAGTGGGTTCTCTTCGAGGTCATTGTTAACATAATCCATACATGCATACATGCATACATACATACATACGTATGTATTTCCAGAGCTCCTGCTGACTGATGCCAGCTGAAGGGTGGCGATGGAGGGTGGTGTCGTCAGTTTGCATTAAAATTTAACCACGTGTAATACATGCAATAAATCCACAGATGCATTCAAGCTGTCAAGCATGTTTTCAAAAGATCAAAATAAACTCGGAGGTGCTGGACTTGAGTGTGAGGAGCATTTGGCATAAGTGTTTCTGAACTGACCAAGAGCCCTCGAAGGCTTCGTGCTGATGTACATACGCGTGCACACAGCAATGCCGGGGTACCGATCCTCGCTCTCTGCTCCGTGCCGGCCAGCGGCTTGCCGTCGTTGTGTCAGAGCGTTTTACGGAAAGCTTGTACTTTACCCGGGAAAGCAGGGTCAGCAGTGGGTTAAGTTTCTGACAGATATTTAAACTTTGGAGAGGTGAATGCTATTTAGAAGTAATGTGGTTTCTATTAAATAAATCTGTCTAATAGCATTAAGGTGCTCGTTCAATGCTAGGAACCGACAAAGCCCATCTCAGGCACTGAGCGATCCAGGCAGGAGGCTGGGGTCAGGGCAGGGGGAGGTGGGCAGAGCCTCACCTGGTCAGGCCTGGCAGTGAGGCAAGAAGGGACGGAGCCCGCAGCGCCACGCTGCTCCATGGAGGATGGCTTCTTCTTGTTTCCTTGACCTTTTACTCAGTTTTCGACAATCTGAAGTAAGAAACAAAATTGAATATATTTCTAATGTGGAATGGAAGCAATATATTTTCTTTATACAGATATGAAAACAAGACAGTGTTTTTAATATTTTAGCAATGACTAATAATAAACACGAAAGATAAAAATTAAGGTATAACCTTACGGTCATTCAACAAAAAATTCTTTTGTAAATATGGCAATATAAAAAAATTATAAACTAAAAAATAAATATCACAATGGTAAAGTAACTCTAGATGCATAGTTTCTTTGATGCTGTGAGCTGGTAAGAAGGTCCCCCTGTTCCAATTGATTAAAGATTCATTAATAGGGCAGGGAAGATAGCTCAGTGGTCTAAGAGCCTGCCAGGCAAGCGCAAGGACCGGGGTTCTATCCCTGGTACCGCAGGCAGTGCCAGCCCTGCCCTGGACGTGCCGCTGGGCCCCAAACCCTGCGTCATGCTGCACACCTGTCATCCTAGCCCTGGGGAGGACACTGTGTGTCCAAGCTGTGTAGTGAGACCCTGGACCGAATGCAGAAATAACTGAAAGTGATTTTTTAAAAATTTCATAAATATGGAGACTCTCATTAAAGCCTAAGTTTAATGAGGTTACTTGATAACGTTTTTGATCCCCAAAAGAAAATATACGATATCTTATTAAGATTAGCCCCATAGTGATTCTTTAGTTTCAATAGCTCTAAATTAATAAGTTTCATAAATCAGCTTTAAATAGATAAGCAATATTAGCAGCACTGTATGAAGCAAAATGCGCTGGTGGGCTTCGGTGAAAGAGAAACTAGCAAGTGTGAGGGCGTCTACAAGCTGAGAGCATGTAATGCTCACGGGCTCTTGGGTCAGCACACCGACAGTCTTACTGCCTTTAGTATTTGTTGCCTGTATGGTTCCAGTGTCCAGAACCCATGGAGGGAGTCTGGACACTGAAGCCAGGGTCCTAGGGGCTGTGGAGCGCTTTGTTGTGTTAGTAAATAGGTCTTGGAAGGAAGAAGAAACAGAGAAAGTGATACAAGAAAGAAAAATACATTATTCAGGTGAAGTTTCCTGGATGGAAGACTTGTAATTCTGCAAGTCGTGGAGGAGCTTGTAGGAGTATTTTAAGGAGGGCAGAAATGTGAACCAGTGTTGACCCTGTGGGCGACTCTTTGGCAGGTCCCCGGATAACTGGGACGGTCCCGGGTTGTCCCTTGTACTTCAGGTTTTCCTCCCATTCTTTATGACACTTCACATTTTCTGAGTTTAAAGGACAAACGATATTTTTCTTTTTTTGGTAGTACTATTATATTGTGACATTTTCTCTCTGTCTCTGTCTGTCTGTCTATCTGTCTCTGTGTCTCTGTGTCTGTGTCTCTCTCTCTGTCTCCGTCTCTGTCTCTGTCTCTCTCTCTCTGTCTCTCTCTCTCTCTCTCTGGGACGGTTTCTGACACAGCTGACACCAATTTAGAATTAATTCACACTTTGGGGGAACTTTATAAACAGTTATGGTGATAAAGGCTTCCATTAGTACAATTTTCATTGCATTACTTATTGTACCCTTTTCGTTTTTTCTCTTAGAGGACAGTAAGAGAAACTGCATCTTCTAAATGATTCTCACGGCATCCTCACTCAGTTTTCTCCTTCTCTTGCTCCTTCTTACACTTTTTTTTTTCAGTACTGGGGATTGAACTCTGGACCTTGTGCTTGCCAGGCAACCACTTATTCTACTGAGCTATCTCCCTGCCCCTCCTTCTTACCTTTTCTAATACTTTTAAGAGCAGCAGCAGCAGCAGCAGCAGCCGTAGCCGGCTCGATTCCCCCCGCACACACACACCCATGTCTTCTTTCACCAAACATTGTACCACAATTTCCTTTTATTTTTAAAATTAATTTTAATGAGGAAGAAACAGCAACGAGACCATTTCACAACAGGTTAGTAGGACAGTAACAATAATTAATACACGGGGTATTGTTATCTGCATTGTTCTGTTCAGAGTACAAGATGAAGACATGCGTTGCTCTAGGCGAGGTCCTCCCTAATTCTCCTGGTTCTTCTGAAAAAGCTTCTAGGAGGGTCGTTTTCAAAACTCTCACAATGAATTAAGTTTCAGCAACGGTTGCTTTGTTTTCCACCACTTCACAAAATGCCCAGCGATATCCCAATATTAAAAATGCAAGAAGTACTATTGTCTACATGATTTTCTGTATCTATTTATATTTATATTTACAGCTATATCAATACCTATGTCTAAAGAATTCCCATAAAGAAATATTGATGCTTACTATCCTCTATCCTCTCCTTGGATGAGTTCTGAATTTTTCTGTTCTGTTCTTCACTTTCTTCTGGTGTATACTTTAATCATCACTGGAGGTCGCTTTTGCCTGTTCCCTAAGTACAGTTAGTATGCTCCAAACCCATATGCAGTGCAGGGAAATCTCATAGTCACATGGAACGTGTACATTGGAAGACTAGTGAACAGCTTGAGTGTTTGCAAAGAATACCCCAGGAAATATAAATAAGATTATTTTATGTCTTTGTGGTTGGACTGCAACGTATTTTGCATATTGGGACTTAAAATAGACCTCGTGGGCAATGACTAGGTACTATGGCGACTCTTAAACACAACACGGTTGTGATGTGCCTTTCGAAAAATATACTTGTTCAACTTCATTTAAGCTCAACTTTATAATGCTGCTAGCCAGGAGCTAATCATAATAAATAAACAATATGTAAGCAAAGGCTGACCAGATAGCTCAATGGACTAAAGCATCTTTTGATCCCTAGCTGGCAATGGAGACTGGGAGTGGCTCACACCTATAATTCTAGCGCTCGGGAGGCTGGAAACAGGAGGATCACTACAAGTCCGATCTGTGTGGTGAGACCCTGTAGACCCTTGTACTAAATAACAAACAAACAAACAAGCAGACAAACAGACAAACAAGCCTTTAAGCAGAAACACTCAGCCATGTATTCCTTTAAAAAATGCTGTGGCCAGATGCCCACAGATAGGAAATACTGTATTTCACTTAGGAACAAAGATTTAAGGTTTGCTAAGTTATTTTTCATAGGGCCTTTATAGGATAAAAAAAGTCACTATATGATATTTAAAATTTTAAGAATTCAAGTCACAATGCTCTGTATTTAGTTCCTACACTGATCCGTAGTTTGCAACCTGCTGCCTCAGGTCAAGCCGTTCTTCTCTGTGTGAGATCTATTTCCTACCTGTAGGAGACAGCGTCCAACACTCACAACTTAAGAGAGAGGCTGGACTTGGCTCAGGGCTGCAGGGGATTCAGTCCATGGCTGGCTCAGAGAGAGAAAAACAGCGGCAGACGGGTGAGACAAGGGAACACTGACTCATTCATAGCAGCCAAGGAGAAGACAGAGATGTAGAGGGACAGGGAAGGGGGGGAGGGATAGAGGGGG
>PVJA010039769.1:0-18936 GCA_004027025.1 Myocastor coypus | reverse complement strand
TTTTTTTTGCCATGCTGAGGATTGAAATCAGGACCTTGTTTTCCAGGCAGGCACTTAAACTTCTGAGCCATATTCTTGGCTGTATTGTTAAATGTTCTTGTATCTATTGCATCTTTTTATTTTGTACTGGTAATCGAACTTAGGACCTTGTGCTTCCCAGGCAGACACCGTGTTGCTGAGCAATAGCCCTGGCCCCTTGTATTATATCTTGTATCAGTTACATTTGTGTGATGTTCCACAGAAATAATACTAAACAAAAACCTTACTCCAGGGCTAGTGAAATAGCTCTGCAGATTGAAGCACCTGCTTAGGCAAGTTTAGGCATGTGCAGGGACTGCCATTTAATCCCTAGCACTACATACCATGCTAGCCCCACACTCAGGGTAGGTTGAGTTGGCCAGAGTCTGGCATACCCCATAGTGGCATACCGCTGTGATCCCAGCCCTGGGGAGGCTGAAAGCAGGAGGATCACCATGAGTCCAAGCTGTGTAGTGAGACCCTGAAACAACCAAATACATTTTACAAATTTATTCCAGAAATTTAAGTGTCTGTTGTGCAACTTTGGATAAAGCAACCAATTTGTACACTGTACTTTTATACAATGGGACAGTGCTAAATGTTTTGCCACTATGTAGTAAGGTAAGGCCTGTCCTGAACAAGAGAGGCTAGAATGTAATAGCCATTGCCAAGGATGTCAATTAACATAATTTATAGAACTGTTCATCAGTGGAAAGGGTGACTTATGAGAAACCAATCCCTGTTAGAACATTTAGAGGTTAGGTGGGTATGGGTACTGCCTGAAAAGTACTATCTGTGCTAAATGGGTGAGATGTTGTTTTAACCTACTTTTAAGTATACAAAGTCTTCTAGTTAGCCATTACTGTGTACCACACCACCCCAAAACTTAATAGCTTGAAAAAATGGCAAGAATTTATTATGTTGACAAGTCTGTAACTTGTGTAAGGACAAACAGGCTTGCTGTGCTCATTGTGCCATTAACTGTGGCAGCTTGACAAGGGGCTGAAATATATATGTTGAGGATGGCTTCACCACATAGCTGGCTTGCAGGTTCATGCTGGCTTTCTGCTGAGAACTCAGCTGAGGCTGAGAACCAGGTGCTCTCCATGTGATCTGGGATTCCTCACTGCATGACAGCTGGGTCCCCAGGGCCAGAGGCTCCAAGAGAGACTGGCAAGAGCTGTGTGATTTTTTTTTTCTAACCAATTCCTTTTTTCAAATATTTTTTGAATGCTAGGTAACCATTAAAATGAAAAAAATCAATTCTTTTACTTCATATTTTCATGGAAATTTAAGTGTGAACACACATTGTAATGAGAATTTTGCATTGTTGCTCATTAAATGAATAAGATACTCCCTTTTATTTTCTTTTGGGGAAGATGCTTGGTAGCTGTAGGACAGTCGATTGATATCAGATTAATTCTAACCTCTCAATTTTTTTACATTTTTGAACGTATATCCATTACCTTTAAGGATTACAGTAAAAAACAACCTGAAACATCAACCTTTTTGTAGTCCTTGAGCCCTCTTTTATTTTGATATAGTGTCTCACTAAATTTGCGTAGACTCAAACTTGTGATCCTATTGCTTCCACCTCCTGAGTTTCTGGGGTTACAGGTGTATGACATTGCACTCTGCATAAATTCTTTTTTTTCATCATTTTGAGACTGGGTTTCACTATGCAGTTCAAGTTGGCTTTGAATTCACTTTGCAGCCCAGGCTGGCCTTGAACTCATAGTGATACTCCTACCTCAGCCTCCCAAGTGCTAGGATTACAGGCATGCGCTGCCATGCCTAGCTATAAATTCATTTCTTAATGGCTCTTGTGAGACAGTAATATAAAGCATGACCTTTTCTATGTTTGCGTGTTTAGAGGGAGTATGTGAAATTGAACTCAGTCCTTTATACTAAAGTAGTCCTCCAGTGCAAGGTCATGAGTTTGAACCCTGGTCCCACAAAAATAAATAAATAAATACATACATACATACATACATACATAAATAAATAAATAAAGTACTCCTGCCATCTGACTTTTTTCCTTTACTTAATATAATGTCTTAATACAAATTTAACTAATTTATCAAAGATGGACTTAAATCTATAGTTCTCCATCCTTAGCCTCTCAGACTCCTGAGATTACAGGTACTCACCAGCATACCCAGTTACCTATGCTTAGGATTTTAGGAACTATGAGGACTAGTAATTTTTGGAAAATTATCATCACTCTAAGCCTCATATTACTATTATCTTTTGTTTTGAGTTTTCAGGAATTATTGAGAAAGCATAACAGCATATACTATATCCTAAGTTTTTCCTCTGAAGATTGGGTTGACAATCTAAACAATTTTATACTACAGAGCTATATGGCTATAGGACTAATTTCTCCCCTTGAGCTAAGAAAGCTAGAATTCCCAGAGAAAATACTTACAAGAACAGTAAATTGTATTTAACTCCTCAGCATTGGTAGCTATTAGGAGCTGAATGTCAAACTCACATGTTGAAGGCTTAACCCCTCAATGTGACTATATTTGTACCTAGAGGTCAAGGTTGTAAGAAAGTAATTAAGGTTAAATGAGGCCCTAAGAGTGGAGCTCTGATCCATAAGATTAGTATCCTTTTAAGAAGATTCACTAGGGAGCTAGAACACTCCCTGTGTGAGAATCAGAATGTGTGCTCATTCTCATCCTTTTTCTCCTTCCCCTTCCAAACAGAGAGGACAGGCATGGGACAAAGGGTAGAAACTTTTTGCACTTGGAGCTGACTAAGATGGGCTGTCATAATAAAATTTGACCCAGAGTGAGTAGGTTGAAGAGCAGGACCTCTCTTGATTCCATGTAAAGCTAATTATCCCCAAAGGCCCTCCACTTCCAAATACCATCTCCTTGGAAGTTTGGGCTTCAACATAGGAATTTTGAAGACGCATAAACAGTCAGTTCATAACACAGCCTTAGCCATTTTATAAGAAAATAGCTCAATGATTTAAAAGAATATATTTTTTTATGTTTGCAGTAAGTCTTAAATCAAATAACAATTTATATACATGAAATTTACCATTTAATATTACATACATCTTATACCATACATCATTTGTCATGCAGAAAGTACTAGATCCTTATAAGTAATAAGTGTTGTTTTATTTTTATGCAAGTATTTTACCTGTTTAATTCTCATAGACGTTTGCTTGTAGATGTGCAAATTTATCTGTGTCTTAGGCAGAGATCATGTGGCCCAAATCATTAACCCCAAACTAACTCCCCAGCAAAGTACACATAAAATTTTACAAAAATATGTAAAAAAAGCTTCCTGTACAATAAATAAACTACTACTTAGATATGAGGATTCTTCTTCCCCACTGAGCTTGAGACCTTGGTAAAGATAGATCAACTCTTTAACTTTTCCCTCCACCTATTTTGTGGCATTTTTTTTCTTGTTTCAGAACTTTTTGTTTATTTACTTATTTTTATGGCCAGCTCAGCCTGCCCTGAGGGCAGGACTGGTGCAGCATGTGGTGCCGAGGATCGAACTGCAGTCCTGCAGTCGCCTAAGCTTTCCTAAGCAGGCGCTTTAGACCACTGAGCAATCCTGCCAGGCCCCTTGTGGCATTTTTAATCTTGCTAACCCCATTGTGGGAAGTGGACTGGTGCCAAGAAGACCAGCAAAAAATGACCAGATCATGTTTTTATCTTCTCTAAGGTCTAAAGCAGAAGTGACTTAAACCACTCTTTTATGTTCCTTTTTCTTACTTTGAAGCCTGGATTAGATCAGTACTCCAGTGAGCCTGTTCCATGACTACATCCTCATCCCCTTCTACTGTTTTTTCTTTATTCTATTAGCTTTTTGAAATGAAAAGCAGCCTCAGACTCCTGTAAGTGCAGCCATGCGAGAGAAGAAAATATAAAAAGACCCAGGAAGACACTAAAAGGAATGCTTCTATTAGGCTTTGTATACAGTTTACATATCCTTTATTTTATTTTGCTATTCAGAGAATGGCCAACTTACTGAGCCCTGAAGATAACATTTTCTTCGTTTTTTTTTTTTGTTGTACTGCTAGGGATGTATCTCAGGGCCTCATGCATGTTAGGGAAATGCTTTATCACTGGGCTACACTCCCAGCCTTACTGTTTTATTCTTGATCAATATCAGAGTCCTGTTTCTTTGATAACAGGGTGGAGAAAGTAATATGGCTTGAGAAGCTGCAAATTCCCCTTAAGAGAGTAAATGATTGTCAAACTTGGTTACTATTCACATATTAACCTATAGACCTGTGGTGGTAAACCTATGGCACACATGCCACACCAGGCCATTATCTTTAAAAACTCTAAAAGCTTTGTCACCACTGACATAGACCATCTATCCCAGGTTATAGTTTGAGGTAGCCAAGATTAAGTGAATAAGATGGATTCAAGAAGTATATATGGAGTGTCTGTAATAGCAGCCACTGTTGTAGGTGCTGGAGACAAGGGTGCACTAAATAGACTATCCCTTTCTTCATGTAGCTTATGTTTTAAGTATAGAGGGGAGGCAGACAATGAGTAGTGTGTAATATTTTAGAAGGAAGGTACTATAGTATAGTATCAAGCAGATTGAAACGTTATTGGAAAGAAATCACAATGGCCTTTTAGTGACTAGATAGATTCAAACAAGGGCTTCATGAATGCTAAATATACAGTCTACCATTCAGCTAAACCCCAAACCTCAATGACTACATTTTCAAAGCTCAGTTAAAATACTAATGTGTCAAAATCAAGTTATATTATTTGTAGGTTATATGAGTTACTGTTTATAGTATCTAAGGAATGAAACAGTAAAATTTCATGACTTCATGACTTTTATCTATGGGGAGAAAAAATTGTCCTATTTATTTTCCTACTGTGTTGCAAAGATTAGGAATTTATTTAGCTCTAAGAACTGTACCTGACACTTACTAGGCACTTAATTGATTTTGTCGAATAATATTTACAATGCTCAAGGTATGTGCTTTGTCCTTGCAGGTTGATATAAAAGACTACATGTTCAACGGGCTGAAAGATGAAACAGTAGGTCGCCTACCTGGTAAAGTAGCAGGACAACAGTTTTTCATTCAGGATTGTGAAAACTGTAACATCTATATTTTTGACCACTCTGCTGCAGTTACCATTGATGACTGTACTAACTGTGTAATTTTTCTGGGACCCGTGAAAGGCAGTGTATTTTTCCGGAATTGCAGAGATTGCAAGTGCACATTAGCTTGCCAACAGTTTCGTGTTCGGGATTGTAGAAAGCTGGAAATTTTTTTGTGCTGTCCCACTCAACCCATTATTGAGTCATCCACAAATATCAAATTTGGCTGTTTTCAGTGGTACTACCCTGAATTAGCTTTCCAGTTCAAAGATGCAGGTCTAAGTATCTTCAATAACACATGGAGTAATGTGCATGACTTTACGCCTGTGCCAGAAGAGGTCAACTGGAGTCTCCTTCCAGAAAATGCTGTGGTCCAGGACTATGTTCCTATTCCTACTACTGAAGAGCTCAACGCTGTCCGGGTGTCCACAGAAGCCAACAGAAGCATCGTTCCTATATCCCGCGGTCAGAGACGGAAGGACAGCGATGAATCATGCTTAGTGATATTATTTGCTGGTGATTATACTATTGCAAATGCCAGGAAACTAATTGATGAGGTAAGAAAAGAAATGGATTTATCCCTGGATAGAAATATCCTACTCTAAAAAAAAAAAAAAAAAGAAATATCCTACTCTAGAGAACTTCTATTCTTTGAAAATGGAATATTAGCAATACTGGCTATGTGAAATTGTACTTTCATCTCCATCTAGGTCATCTCTCCCCACCTCCATAAATGTAGGCTTGCACCTCCACAAAACTAATCTGTAAGTAAGTTAGCTGAGCCTCAAAATATTTTCACAAGGCAGCTTTTAAAAAATATATAATTCTGGACCAGGCATGGTAGTACATCCCTATAATCTGAACTCAGAATGCTGAGGCAGGAGCATTGCCATGAGTTCAAAGCCAGGCTGGTTCAGGGACACCCAGAACTACACAGAAAGAACCTGTTTCAAAAATATAGATAGATACATAGATAGATAGACAAGCTGATTTCAATTCAGTAAGAAATTATTAAGCACTGATTATGGACAAGTTATTGTTACCATATTTCATGTATTTCTGGCTTTTTATTTGTTTTTTGGTACCAGGGATTGAGCTCATGACCTTATGATTGCCCAGCAAATTGTTTATGCTGCTGAGCTATTCCCCAGTCCCATATTTCATGTATTATACAATACATATTTGCTTTTCACATTATTGTTTATTTTATTTTTTTTTTTTTGTGGGACCAGGGTTTGAACTCACGACCTTGCACTTGCCCAGCAGGCACTTGTGCCTCGGAGCTATCTCCCCAGCCCCCATTATTGTTTATTTTAAATGCTACTTCTAATTGATCAAATCTTAGCAACAATGGACTATAGACTATGTAACATGTGTCCCACCCATGTAAACCCAGGCAGGATGATTGTAAGTTCAAGCATAGCCTGGGCAACTTAACAATTTCATGAGACCCTGTTTCAAAATTTAAAAAGAAAAGTAAAAAGCAGTGGGTATTTAGGTCAATGAAAAGGCCCTAGCTTCAGTCCTTGGTACTGCAATCAATCAGTCAATCGAAAAAATGAACGACAGCATGTGCTTGATATAGAGATATATAGACAAAATTATGTGCCCTCAGAGAGTTTCCATTCTTTATAAGAAATGATTTTCACAGATGCTTACAAAAGTTGCACCATATACTAAAGTGTTACTTTTTATAATTGTTTACTGGGAAAATGTCTTCAGCATTTTAATTAGCTAGGGGGTGCAAAAGACCTTGAGAAATAACTCCTTTGGGGGCGTCTTGTGAATAAAAGATAATCTATACTGTGTTTCTGATTTTCTACCACCTTATTGCCATAGAGGAATAGTTATAGAAATGTGAGCTTGGAGTTAGGATGCCATTCCCAGCATGACAAAGGTTATAATAGGCTTATGAGCAGCAGCTCTTGGTGAGCTCAAGAGTAGAGTTCTTTGGGTAGCAACTTCACTTAAAATATAGTTTGGGTCAGAGGGGCTCCAGAAGCAGCAGTTGTTTTGTCAGCAGGTGCTCTATTAGAGAGACACAGTAGGATGTATTGATTATCCATTCATCATTTCTTCAGAAGCAACATGTTTGAACTTAAAAATGAAATTGCCAGAAAGGCAGAAGTGAATAGAAAATTCAAATCTCTTTCTGAAGGGATTACTTAAAAAGTTGAAACATATCAAAAGGGAAAATTTTGGGAAAAAAACCTAAAACATGACTACTTCTCTATATATTCTATAATGTAGAAAACTCATGTGTAAAATGTACGAAGTATAGCTCAGATAATTTTCAAAACAATAAAAGCCAAAACAAAATGTAAGTATTTTCTTTTGTGATTATGCCAATGTGATAAAAGCAGGTTATGAATCTGATAAAGTACAGAAAAATATGCTCTGACCTTTCTAGCTATCTAATCATGTTAATCTGACATTGGGGAGGTATATACAATCACTGTATTAAATGGTGATTATATTTTAAGAAGCTATATTTAGTCTCAGAATTGAATTTTCAGGTTAAACTCTGGTAGGTAATCAGGAGTGGTCATAAAAAACATTTAACATGGTAAAGAGAAAAGACATCAAAGCAAACAGTATTTCTTCATGAGTCATCAGATCTTAGCCTTAAAACCTGTGGTATCTGATTGTGCAACAGCAGTGGCCTGTGCTCTCAAAAGGAATAGAACAGGAAGAGTGATGTTCTTTAGATGACTTCTTGGAATGTAGGAGCAAAAATCTCACAATGCTAGTACTAATGGCTAGTAATTTATATAGTGTTTATGCAAGAACTTGTAAGGGATTTAAATGAATTAACTAAATGTTCAAAATAACCCTATGAAATAGATTCTATTACTGCTCTTTTAAAAGATAAGGAGAGTGAATCACAGAGAGGGTAATTAGCCAAAGGTCACTCAGCCATCTGGTAAACAGCAGAGCTGTGACTCATACATAGGTAATCTGGTTCTGTAGGCTACAACCTTAACCATTAAATGTCATGCTGTTACGCTGCCTCAGTGGTGAAGGAAAGTTGATGCATGCCAGGTCAAGCAAATGTGTAAATGAAAGCATGTGGATGCAGGAGCTCTCCAACCTAGGGAACTGTTTGATTAGAGCTGTCTAATTCTGAAAGCACAGAAACAAGGAATAAAACAGGAAAACTAAAAAAAAAATGCCAAATACATGTGAAAAGAATATCCAGACATGCTGAAAGTGAAAAGACTTACATATCGTGTTAAGAGAGCTCATTTCCCAGGGAAATATTTGCAGAAACTAGTTAATTATGAGGTGGAAAAGAAAAACTTGAGTCTTTCTTATATCTAACTGTCCCAAGACAGTTTAGACTAGAAATGTGATTGTATACTCTAGCTCTGTTAAGTCCCAGGATTACCATAGAATTTCGTTTCACATTGTTTTTATAAAGATACATATCAGTGTTTTCTCATATAAAATTTAAAACATAAGAAGCCTAGAAACCTTCAGAGAACAGATTCCATATGGAGTCAAGAAAAGTTACTTAATTTTGGTTTTTCTCACCTAAAGGTCAGACTCTCGCTTGCTCTTACAAACATTACAGATACACACAACATAAAGTAGTTTGAATTAAGCTATTTTTAAATCTTTAAAAATAAAAGAATTTTTATGGGAAGAAGTCTTTTCAAATGTTTTCATTAATATATTAAAATATAATTCATAGCTCATTTGTTTAGATAATTGTATTTTAAATTAATCTAAATTTTGACACTTTATGCTTTTGACTACAAAATGATAGTTGAGAAGCAGTATAGAAAATCTGAAATGGAAGTAGAGCTGTTTCTGGTCTTTTAAATAACTTCACGTTTATCATTTTGCAGTGACAGCCCAGTAATTTCCTGCACTATTAAGTGCACATTTCTTTTTTTCAGAGGTAACATTGAATGAATGTTCTGAAAGAATTAATGTTTGAACCAATGTGATAAAATGATATGGAATAATAGGATCATAGGATAAAATACCATCAAATACTAAACTAATTTTGTAGTAAAATAAATTTTAAAATATTCAGAAGTAAGGAAAATTTTATAAAAAATATATAACCAATATTTTAAAAATTAGGTAAGTCTAAAAAGTTATATACTAAAATATTACTAATTGTGTAATTGTTAGGAAGTTGATTATGAGCAGAATTTACTTTATGGTTCTGGAGTTTAAAAAGAATACACATTATTTATGTAACGAAGGACAAAGAAAACTGGGGGCATAAATTAAAGTATGTATACTTATGTGACAATGACCAGTTGCATCTTTAATAGCACCTTGGTTGACATTTATTTGTTTCTACTTCTTAATTTTTCAAATGTGAGAATTTGAATATATAGAGCCCACAAAAACTGTATATACACTTCAGTTTCTGTGCTTATAAATGTCTGAAAGTTAATGGCCAACATTTTGAGCTCTTCTTGTAATTGCAGAAGCCAAAGTACCGTATTAATTTCATAATGTCTCAACAAATTCAGTATGAAAATATTTATACAAGCTTTTTTTCCTCATGGACACTTTACTGGCAATGTCTGTGGTTACAGTGAATTTTCATCTTAAAATTTTGTCAAACTATTCCCACAATTATTTTTAAAATTAATATATACTTAGAGTGAACTATAGAAATAAAGAATAGCAAAAATAATATTCTAGAATCGTTCATAATTTATTATCCCTTAAGTAGTCTTTAGCAACATCATTTTGAAATACTTAGTCTGTAATCAGATGAATTAGGTTCAAATCATAGCTGTTAGTTAGTAGTGTAATGACCTTGGGAAAGTATCTTAACCAGTTTGCCCCTTTGTTGTCTCATCCATAGAGTGAATACCTATATCATGAGAACGCTAAATGTATTATGTGTATAGAGTATGTAAAACTGCCTGGTATATAGCAAATACTCTAATCTTGTGCAATATTATACAAATTTGTACCTTGGGCTTTTTTATGCATTTTAATGAGAAAAAATAGCAATGAAATAGTTTCAAAACAAGTTAATAGCATGGTTACAATAATTAATACCATGCGTATTGTTGTCTTCATAGTAGTTATTCAGAGGACAAGATGCAAACCTGATATCTTGTCTAAACAATATTAGTACAAATTTTTATTCTCAATGAACTAAGACAAAGTAGCTATGTATCTATCCTAATTCTCTTGTGCATATATATATATATTTTTTTTTCTTTTTAAAGTTTCTAATACTATGAGAAAATATCATACCATGTCCTATAAGTAGATTGTAAGTTAGAGATACAGTATGAATCATAAAATAAAAAGTATAATTAATATTCAGAAAATTAAATATTCATTAATTAAAACAAAATATTTCAAAACATTATTCCAAAATGCAAATCAAATCATGAGTCCAACTTAGAGGCCAGAATGTTGTGTATCATATGTATGAATCTGTAACCAATCCAGAGTACTCACATAGTATTTGAATAGGTTAATATATACAAAGGTATCAACTAAGAAACTGTTTCCATGGTAGTAAAGAATTACTAAGAATAAAACATAAGGGGCCCGACAGGATTGCTCAGTGGTCTAAAGCGCTTGCTTAGGAAAGCTTAGGCGGCTGCAGGGACCACGGTTCGATCCCCGGCACCACATACTGCACCAGCCCTGCCCTCAGGGCAGGCTGAGCTGGCCATAAAAATCAATAAATAAACAAACAAAAGTTCTAAAACAAGAAAAAAAATCTTTAAAAAAAAGAATAAAACATAATATAAGTACTGGAAATGGCAAATATATGTCCAGAACTTCTAACAGTTTGGGAATAGGATATCACACAAAGTTCTAGTATGTTGTGGATGTGGACAGTGTCCATGATGCTTTCTGGTGGTCAGGTGTCACTTGTGGGACTGAGCTATGGCTATTTCCTTGATATCTGCCCTGTAGAACCACACAGAATCATGACCCATAGGGTGCAGGAGAAGTCCATTTATAGAATATGCTAATGTAAATATTCTGCTGCTGTATACAAAATAGTTGATTGTTTTTATATGCCTCTTTTTGTTCTGGGTTTAATTGTTTGCCCTATTTTGTGGGTTCTTTCCATTCTTCTTCATGGAGTTGTGGTCATTTTGATCCCTCTCTAGGATATCTTTTAGTAAGCTGTGCAGGGTTGGCTTTGCCAGCATGAAATTGTTTAGTTGTTCTTTGTCCTGGAAGCATTTTACTTTTCCATTGAACTTGAAAGAAAATTTTTCAGGGTATATCAGTCTGGGCTGGAATTTGTTTTCTTGCAAGACTTGAAGTATTGGGGCCCGGCAGGATGGCTCAGTAGTCTAAAGCACCTGCTTGGGAAAGCTTGGACGGCTGCAGGGACCGCGGTTCGATCCCTGGCACCACATGCTGTGCCAGCCCTGCCCTCAGGGCTGGCTGAGCCGGCCATAAAAATAAATAAATAAACAAACAAACAAACAAAAGTTCTGAAACAAGAAAAAAAAAAGACTTGAAGTACTTTGCTCCATGCTCTTCTTGACTTGATGGTTTGTAAAGAAAAATCTGATGTTATTCTAATTAGTTTTCCATTAAATGTGATCTGTTTCTTTTCTCTAGTAGCTTTTAGTATACTGTTTCTGTGCTGAATTTCTGGGATCTTGATTATTGTATGTGTGGCAGCATTTTTAACTCGGTTGATGTTATTTGCAGTTCTATATGCTTCGGTTACTGAATGTCATAACACTTACCCATATTTGGAAAGTTTTCTGCTATTACTTCTGCCCATATTCTTTTTATGTCATTTGTACCATCTCCTTCTTTTTCATTGATGCCTATTAGTCTTACATTGTTCACCTTGGAAGCATCTTGTAGATGTTGTATTATTTTTTTTTCTTGCATCCTAGTTGTTAGTAAGAGATCTTTTCTTACCTCTTCACTAGCTGTAATGGTGTCTTTAAGGTCTGAAAGTCTATTTTTCCCTTTCATTGAAACAGTTTTGCCAGCTTGTAATTGAGGTTTTAAGCTCCTGTACAGCACTTTGAATCTGCTTCATATATTCTATTACTTTCCTATATTGCTCATTCAAGGATTCCATCATTTTTCTATTCTTTTTTATTATCAGTATGCTTTCAGAAGCACTGAGTACTTCTTTTATTATAAGTATTATTTCTTTTTTTTACTTAAGAAATTATTTCTGATCTGATTTCCTTTATACCTTTCTACAGTTGTTTCTTTATTTCAGATGCTATTATTTCAGAGATTTTAGGTATGTGATTTCCAATTCTTCTATGTTATTGTCTCCTGTATTTGTTCTGAGTGGGCTTGCAGCCTGAGAGTACATTTTGCTCCTTCTCTTTGTCATTTTTTATAGCCCTGCCTTTTTACCTTTGGTGTAGAGCTTTGCTAAAGTTCTTACCTTAGCACCAGATGTGAGTCTACCAAGTTCTAAGTCATCCAGTTGGGTGTGGTTTGGGTCTGCCTGCTGAGCTCCACTTCTTCCTGCTGCAGCCCTTGGAGGTGAACATGCTGTGCCACTCTGGCAAGATGTTCTGCTCCTGGATCAGCTGGATGGGTCTTGTCTTTAGTCTCTCTGGTGGGAGCTCTGCAGTAGTTTTCCACACTGGGCCTGTCTGATGGATGAAGTTCCACTCACATACCGGGCTTGTTGCTGGGTGGAATGAGTTTCCAGTGGGTCCCAGGCGGTCTCACTCACACGCTGGCCCTGGTTGCTCTGTTGAATGAGTTTCCAGCAGGCCCATGGTGTTCTCACTCACACCAGGCATGGTTGTTGGATCAAATGAGTTTCCCACAGGCCCTAGGAAGTCTCAGTTACTGGAGGTTTCAGTCTTATATTCTGCTGGTTCATGGCTGAGTGGAACAGGGTAGAGAGCATCCAGTTTAGAGCAGCGTAACAACAACAATGGCAATGTGTAACTGACCAACCACAGCAACAGAGAGCAACCATCATGAGCTTTAAAAATTAACAGTATTACATAAGAGTATTTCTATTTTATATTTTTGTTATAGTAGAATGAACTATGATAAATATAGTTAACTACAGCATTTCATCATGTAAATACCATAATTTATTTAACCATTCTCATATTTAATATTTTCACTATCACCAAACTAAAGCTTCCATCTGGTAGTTTCTATTTCTCCAGCATTGGGGATGGAACATATTCCCTTTGCACTGAGTTATATCCTTAGCTCTTTCTTTACTTTTTATTTTAGATCTCACCAGGTCAATAAATTCCCCAGACTGGGTTAGAATTTACAGTCCTGCCTCAGCCTTCCAGAGTGCTGGGATTATAGACACATGCCACCACACCCACTTTAATTACAATTTAAATTGAGGTATAATTAACATTTAGTATTTGACACTTAATCTTAACAGTAGGTATTACAGTACTAATTTTAATAATGTTTTATTTTTATTAGTACATGTTTTCAATTAATGCAGTTTGCAAGTACCAGAGGGAGTGGTTTCAGGTACACATTACAGCATTTTTAATGTGTTTGGTACAGGATCTCACTATGCAGCTTGTATTCATAGTGATCCTTCTGTTTTCAGCCTCCCCAGGGCTGGAATTATAGGCATGTGCCACAATGCCCAGTCTCAGTGGCTGACTCACTGCCCTTGGGGGCTGGGCTGGTGCAGCATATTGTGCAAGGATGGAACCCCAGTCCCTGTGCTGGCCTAAGCAGGTGCCTCGCTATCTCCCCAGCCCTAACATGCTTCTTAGCTCAACAGCATGTTTCTTTTATTAAATCTTTTTTCCCTTCCCTTTCCCTCCTTCTCTTCCCCCAGTTCATACTTGTTGATGTTATCATAGCTCACCTTATAGCTTATAAAGTTTACACTGACAGGGGTTATTAGGATACTGTATGTCGAACTTTCTCTCCTCCTCACCCCTAAGTCATGGCATTGCCTTGGACCACTTCCCTCTTGCAAGAGATCCATCCGCTTTTCACCTTCTCTCCACCTTTTATCATTTTCTTTGTACTATGCCTCATTCATATGAAAGATATGTTGTTTAAGCTTGTGTGTCTGATTTATTTTATTCAACATTATATTTTCCAACAAATGTCTCAAATGTGGAATTTTATTTCACCAACTAGTATTTCATTAAGCACATTTTCTTTATCCCATCCTCTGCTGATGAATATTTAGACAGTTTCCAATATTTAGGTATTATAACTTGTGCTCCACAGTGGTGCCTCTGTTTCTGCTCTACTGCATGGGCCACCTCCTTCATATCATTGACTCCTACATTTTTTCCTCTGCCAGTCCCCAGAGTCTCTTGTCACTTCTGTCCCTCTCCAAGCCACTGTCATCTAGACTCTAGATACTTTGGCCCATAGAAGCTGAGTTGTTGATGTTCACTGATCCATCATTTTGTCTCTACACAACCAATTCTTAACTAGAACCAACTGACTGTAAGAAGGAAGCTTACAAAATTGTACTTCATCAATGAACTTGACTCTTCATGATTCTGGCTGTGAATTGAGTTAGATGAGAACCAAATTGAATTTGATGGTTAGAATCAATGTTAGCATCATAGAGAAATTTGATTTGGCTCTCATTCAGTTCTGCTGGCAATCTGAAATATGGAGAGAATGGAGTTCATGAACCAAGGAACCTGTATATTTGAGAATGTGTTACTGAAAATGCCCTGAATTAGAGTTAATGACAAAAACAAAAATCAGCATGCCGTTGAATTTTTACAGAAAAATGCTTGAATATGGAGACATTGTTTTTATCTCAAATGCTTATTTTAAAATCTGAATGAAATTTTATTTTTTCACAGATGGTTGGTAAAGGCTTTTCCCTAGTTCAGACAAAAGAAGTATCCATGAAAGTTGAGGATGCAAAAAGAGTTTTTCAGGACAAAGCACCTGACTACCTTCCCCTTCTAAGTAAAGGTAACTTGTGGATCATTAGTATATTTCTGTTATTTTCCTGAAATTCTGATTTGATTTATTCTTACCTTAACATTTCTCTTGCTTTGTCTTCTTACTGTTATATGTTTTTCCTGTTACTGTTCAGACTGACAAAATTTTCACATGATGCAGGAAGCCCAACATAACCGACTAGAAATCAGGCATTAGTGTTTTTCTTGTTATCTCTTATCAGTACTTAATGGTCACATCCTATGTGCTTGCTATTTTTAGCTATTATCATGCTTTGACTGTACTTAGTTAACTTTTTATACTACCTGCCTGAAGTTGCAAAGCACTTGATGTGCTTTGGCCACACTGAGAAAAAAATAAGACCGATAAAGTGATATACTATTTTATGCATTTAATATGATTGATTAACATGTTTTCAGTTCACAAACTCATTAGAATTTCCCCCATGAGCATCACTAATATATTTAAGATACTGGATATGGGTCTGCAAGACAGGAACTGGGGTTCAGCATGCTGCCTCCCTGTTTTTGATGCTATTCTGACTCTAGAGAGCAGAATGCTATTTATCTGCTCAGTGTCGGGGAGTTTGCTCAAGGATAATTTTTTTTGTGGAACCGGGGGTCAAACTCAGGACCTTGCACTTGCCAGGCAGGCACTTGTGTCCCTGAACTATCTCCCCAGCCCCCTTAAGGCTAAATTTTAATTTTAAAAAGAAAACCTTTAAACTTAATGGACATCCTAAAGTGTGCAGGTTGGGAATGGCATGAACATAGGAATAGGTCTGAATTATTGATTTTTTATGTGATATGAACTGTTCCAGGCACTGAAACCGAAAGTTCAGGCACACACCTGTAATTCCAGCACTGGTGAGGCTGAGGTAGGAGGATCACTGTGAGTCTGAGCTGTATAGCAAGACCCTGTACCAAATAAATAAATGAAAGATTAGAAAAAAACATTATTGAATTGAACTTAAAATTCTAGTTTATAGGAAGGAAAGGAAATGTGTTAAGTGACACCACAAGAAAACAATGAGATAAATCCAAAATAAAAGATATTCAGTAAGACAACTAGCTAGATTTCTTCAGGCACTGTTTGAACTTCGAGAACTCTTCTGGATTAAAAAAATCTGAGAGACCTAATAGCTGAATGAAATGAGTGAGCTTTGATTGGATTTTGGATTGGGGTGAGCTGGGCTGCAAAGTTACAAATGGCATTTGTGGGACAAACTGAAGTTTTAAAAAAAAGGTTTAAAATTATTTTTATTTCCTGAGGTATGATAATGGTATTGTAGTCATATGGAAGAAGCATGCTGAGTGTCATGTTAACAAAACAAAAAACACCAAGTGTATACACATGGTATGTAGCATTCAGTAAGGCAAAATATGGCCAAATTTTTATTGAAAGCTTTAGGTTAAGGGCAAAGTGAGAGTTATGCTGCTCTTTAATTCTCCTATAGTATGCAAACATTTTCAATGTAACTTGAGGGCTGACAAGATAACTCATCAGACTAAACGCCAGCTTACCAAGCTCAGAGACAGGGATGCTGAGCTCGCCACCAAGACTGGGCAAGGTGATGCACACCTTTATTATCAGCACTGGAGAGGATGAAAACAGGAGGATCACTGTGAGTCTGAGTTGCCTGATGATACCCTATACCAAATACATTTTAAAAGTAATAAGATAAAAATAAAAACTTGAAGAAATTTTAAAAACTGCCCAATTGTGTATTGGCTCATATGGAAGAGTAAGCAGGTTGCCAATCAGGAATTAAGCTGGCTATGGACCATCCAAAGACAGTTTCTCAAGCTTAACACTACTGATGCTCTAGGCCAGACAATTATGCATTATGGGTT
Organism: Myocastor coypus; assembly: GCA_004027025.1. Classification (NCBI taxonomy): domain Eukaryota; kingdom Metazoa; phylum Chordata; class Mammalia; order Rodentia; family Myocastoridae; genus Myocastor; species Myocastor coypus. The sequence goes on along the minus strand of PVJA010039769.1, from coordinate 2,092 downwards.
GTTATCCTTTGCCTTATCAGATATTAAACAGCCTTTCTCGCCTCTATCTCCGAGATGCCAGTTGCTCTAGTTATTGCAACTGAAATTGTTTCAGACAATGTGAAATGTCCCCTAGGGGGCAAAATTGCTCCTAGTGGAGAAACATTATTTTAAGGATATATTTACACTTTTGAAAATTCACTTGGATCTCAGTGTGCAGCCATCTCAAAGTGTCTACATTTTCGTCAGTTAATAGTCACAATTATTCTTTACTTCATAAAGCTATTTGACTGCTTAAAAAAGCATTTAATGTTTTCCATTTTGAGAAATTTCAAAATCTGGTCCTCAACACTAGCATGCTTCTGTTGTTTTATTTTTAAGTGCAAAGAATTGAACTCAGGATCTTGTGCTTGCCCTTGCCTGGCAGGCATTGTGCTGCTGAGCTATATCCCCGGCTAGGGTGCTTTTATTTTTTTTCTTGTTTCAGAACTTTTGTTTATTTGTTTGTTTGTTTGTTTGTTTGTTTGTTTTTATGGCCGGCTCAGCCTGCCCTGAGGACAGGGCTGGCGCAGCATGTGGTGCCAGGGATCGAACCGCGGTCCCTGCAGCCGCCTAAGCTTTCCTAAGCAGGTACTTTAGACCACTGAGCCATCCTGTTGGGCCCTAGGGTGCTTTTAAACAATAAAAATTTCCAGCCAGATGTGGTAACACATGTTGTAGTCCCAGCTACCTAAGAGATTGACGTGGAAGGACTGCAAATCTGAGACTAGCCTAGCCAACATAATGAGACTGTAAAAAGATCTGTATGCAAACATGTTTGTGTATATAATTAATATAAAATTATCACACTACATCTCAAAAAGAGTGATTCAGGCCTGGAAAGATAGCCCACCGGTATAACTGGCAAGTGCAAGGATCTGGGTTCAATGCCTGTTACCACATCTCCCCTACCAGCACTGTGCCAGCCCTATGGTGTGGCGTGGGCATGAAACTGGAGGTGGGGAGGTTGAGACAGGAGGGTCACTATGAGTCTGAACTGCATAGTGGTACCCTGTACCAAATAAATAAATAAATAGATAAATAGATAAACAAAAGATTTTAAAATATTACACTGGTAGAAATACCACTAACTCAAACTATTGCCTTCAGTAAAATTTTATCAGTTTATCCAGTTATGTCCTCTTTGGGTCGCAATCTAAGAATGTAATCTAAGATCTCACATTACTTTTTGTTGATCTTTTCATCTGTGATAATTCCTTAGTATTTCCTTGATTTTTATAACCTGAAACTTTTGAACAGTTCTTGTCAGTTATTTTGAGAGTGTCCCTTAGTTTGGGTTGGTCTGTTTTTTTGTTTTTTTTTTTTTCTGGGTAGACTAGAGATAACAGGTTTAGGAAAAAGGTGGCGTGCCCTTCTGCTCAACTCATATCACGGGGCACATGATATCAAAATAGGGTGGTAGCTGCCAGGTTTTTCCTTTGTAAAATTTCTGGGGTTTTTGCTTTCTTTCTTTCTTTCTGTACTGGTTTGTTGAAGTGGGTACCAAGACTAGCTCACAATCAAGAACAAGAAAATTGAACTCTGAATTAAACTCTACCTCCTGCAGAAAGGAATGTCCACATATATTATTTAGAATTATTTTAAGAGTTTTGTTCCTTCTTCCCCCTTTATTTATTTAGTCTTTTATTTCTACAAGTATTGACTCGTGGGTATTTTATTATTTGGATTATAATGTAATACTAATTAATTGTTTTAGTTTTCGGCGTTTGGGAACTGTTTGGGATTGGCTGGCTTCTTTTTCCCACAGACATGTTCCCATCTTTTTGGTTTTTTGAACAGTTCCCTTACTTTATGACTCTCTGAGATGTTCCAAGTTTACCTTGTGTTTTCCTTGTCCTAGAAATAATATCAGCCATTTTTCCATAGAGTCCTGATTCTTTTCATGCTAAAATAATTGAAACAAATATCTGGGTGCTAGGTATGTCCATTATTTCTGGGATACCCTTGGATATAGGATCTTTCAAAAGGCAGAGGTAGGAAGCATTTGTCTGAACATAATAGGGTCTACTCTCTTTTTTCTGTTTTTTGTTTGTTTGTTTGTTTGTTTGTTTGT
>PVJA010039768.1:0-18926 GCA_004027025.1 Myocastor coypus | reverse complement strand
TTTATTTATTTATTTATTTATTTATTTATTTATTTTTGTGGGACCAGGGTTCAAACTCTTGACCTTGTACTTGCTAAGCAGGCACTTGTGCCATGGAGCTATCTTTTCAGCCCCCATTAAGTTAATTTTTAATTAATTAATATTTAATTAAATTTCTGAATATAGTTTAATTATAATTTTAATGATTTATACTGTATCTTTCACTTACAATCTACTCATAAGACATGCTATAATATTTTCTCCTAGTATTAGAAACTTTAAAAAGAAAAAAATATATATGTATACACAAGAGTATTAGTGTAGATATACAGATACTTTCTTTCAGTTCACTCAGAGTAAAAATTTGTACTAATATTATTTAGACAAGATATCAGGCCTGCATCTTGTCTTCTGAATAACTACTAAGAAGACAATAATATGTATTGTATTAATTATAGTAACCATCCTACTAATTTGTTTCAAAACTGTTTCACTACTATTTTATCTTTTTTCTCATTAAAATGAGTGAAAAAACAACAACAACAAAAAAACCCCTCAAGTACACGTCAACAATTTCAGCATAGCCATTTAAGTGATAGACATTGATGGCATGATGCCTAAATAATAATGAGATATTTGGACAAGATAAATATGATTTAGGTAGAAGATAAAGAGAAAGAAAATAGAAATAAATCCATTGTCAGTAATTACAAGAATGACGATGAGCAAAATTCTTCACATAAAGGACAGAGACTAGTCAATGAAACTTCCATCATCAAGGGTTATTAGGACTGGTGTGATAGCTCAGTGGACTAAACATCTGCCTAGGCAAGCGCATGGGTCAGCGTCTGATTGCTGACACCACATACCATGCCAGCCATGCCCACAGGACACACTGAGCCAGCAATCGAGTGTGGCTGCAGTGGCATACACATGTTAGCCCGATGCTGGGGAGGCTGCAGACAGGATGCTCACTATGGGCTCTAGCTCTACAGTGTGACCATATACAAAATACATTAAAAAGGGGCCTGGCAGGATGGCTCAGTGGTCTAAAGCACCTGCTTAGGAAAGCTTAGGCAGCTGCAGGGACCACGGTTCGATCCCCGACACCACATGCTGCGCCAGCCCTGCCCTCAGGGCAGGCTGAGCCGGACATAAAAATACATAAACAAACAAACGAAAGTTCTGAAACAGAGCTGGGTGTGGTGGCACACGCCTGTAATCCCAGCACTTGGGAGGCTGAAGCAGGAGGATCGGTGCGAGTTCGAGACCAGCCTGGGCTACAAAAGTGAGCTCAAAGCCAGCCTGAACTGCATAGTGAAACCCTGTCTCAAAAAGGCAAATAAAATAAAATAATAAAACCACACACACACATTTAAAAATTATGAGAAGGAGCACTAACATAATGGAACAAGACAACTCAAAGGTTTTTTTGTTGTTGTTCTCTTGTTTTTGTGCAGGGTCTCTCTACACAGCTCTGGCTGACTTGTAGCGATCCTCCTGTTTCCTACCTTCCAAGTGCTGGGATTACAGCCATGCACCACCATGCCTGGACTCTATTGCTGGCTCAGCTCCAAGTATTTTTGATGAGGAAAAGCAAGGCAGATAATCGAAAGGAAGCTGGTATGTCTGTATTCACATCAAGACAAACTTGGAGGAGACAATCCCTACAGGGAACAAAAAGGATTGCTATGACTGATGAACAGTTCAAGTCACAAAGAAGTAATTACATTTCAAAGTTTATGTGCAGTTAAGAACTACTGACGTATGGTGTATGATGTCGGAATAGTTTCCAATCTGCCACGCAAGAGCTGCTTACGTGAGCAGCCGGGGTGTCTGCTATAAAAATACTGCTTTTAAGGAGACTTCATGAAAAATATTGGAAAGCTTTGGTGTGAGGTTTCCAGGCAAGCAGATTGATTTATCTGTAAATCTATTAATAGTGCTGCTTATTGATTGACTGATCGATCTACCTGCCTGTCTAGATGGAGACGGTTATTTCAAAGAGTTGGTTTACATGATTAGGGAGGCTAGCAAGCTTGAAATTTGTAGGGCACAATGCCAGCAGCCAGGAGATTGCAGCAGGATCTACTGCTGCGTTCTTGAAACCAGGGAGTGTGAGCTGTCTAGCCTAATCTTTACCCTTCTGGGATCTCAGCTTTCTCTGATTGAGTCTTCATTGACTGAGTGAAATCTGTCCACATTAGGGTGATTGTTTTCTCAAGATTTGCCAATTTAAATGTTAATGAAAATATATCTCCACAGCGACATCAAAACTGGCATTTGACCAAATGACTGCATGCCACAGCATAGCCAAGTTGGCACACAGAGTTAATCACCATTCGGATGCCAACAAGAAGCAGATGTGTTTGTCTGTGGAGAGGAAGAGGGTGAGCTCCTCCTGAAGAGTGAAACAAAGATGAGCATTCATGTGATGGTTAGGGAGGTCCAGGCCCATGGCTCCTGCTTCTTCTGTCAAGTAGACGAGATGATCTTGTACGAGCAGAGGGGGCGAAGCTTGAAAGAAAGGCGAAATTCCCCACGGTGAATAAGAACACGTGTTTCCCAGGGAAATAGATTGCTGACTAGATTGAAGGGCTCATGGCTGCAGTCTTATTCTTATTTCTGATTCTGCCTCCTAGACCCAAGTATTGTTAACTGTGGTATGTATGGTTTAGGGACCTTATAATTGCTCAGCTTGTAGCAGAGTCATGATAAAAGACAAAATTTTGGCTAAGCGATACGGTAAATCAGCTGAAGGAGAAAAATATTGCTGTAAGGATTAGTGGAAAGGCTAGAGGTGCTTCACAGGCCCTTGCCATGGAGCTACTGCCCTGCAGCTCAGTAAGAACCCACTTCTCTGGCCACATTTCAAAGAATGAGCTTATACACTGGAAAGGAATCTTCCTTTGAATTTGAATACTAAAAAAAAGAAGGTGTTCTTGATTCCATGTCTTTGACTGTGCACTATATTAGCCTCGGGAAGTGGTTACAAGATAGAATTTATCAGCTTTCAAAGCAGAGTTTTCTTCTCTATTTGCACTAAGTGGTATTTAGCTCTTTGAGAAGTAACAGGAGATAAACAAAAACCAACTGAAACCCTGGAGTTACAAGTTGGTAAAAGATAACCAATTCAAATCCCTACAGAAGTTACATCTACTCTAGCCAAGTATAAAAGATTGGCAGGACAGAGTCTGCTGCATTACTTATTATACTTATGATTGGTGGAAATAGCGCACCTTGGTTGACTGGTTTGCTCTGTCTTTCGAATGTTAACTTTTTTATTAACCTAGCACATCAGATTCAAATGACTGAACAAATAATGTTACACAATGGAAACTTCAGACTATATAGATATGTGTTAGTATTCTCTACAGAAAAAAAAGAACTGAGGAGAGAGATAGATAGATAGATAGATAGAGAGAGAGAGAGAGAGAGAGAGAGAGATTTACTTACCAATTTGTTTATTTATTTTAAGGAGTCAAGTCATGCAATATGTGACCTATCCACTATCCAGTCTGAAATCAGGGTGGTAGGATGAAACTCAAGGTAGAATTACTGCTGCAAGCTGAGTCCCACCCACACTTGTTGGAGAACTTAAGTAGAGCTTGAGTTGCATTTTTGAGACACAATGGCTTCTGCTGTGGGGAGCCTCAATTTTTGCTCTTAGTTAAGCTCCATAACTGTTTGGACAAAGCCACTCATACCAGGGGAATGGAGTTCTGTTTTAACTATCTACCAGTGTTTAATTGGTAACCGTGCCTAAAAATTACTGCCACAGCACCATCTAGCTGAACATTTGACCAAATAAGTAGTGCATACTGGCTACAACTGCCAAGTACACAAATAAAATGAACCGCCACAATGAAGCATTATGGTTCTTACCTGGCTCTTGGCTTATGTGGCCAGCATCAAATCCCAGCTCCGTCTTTGGAGAACTGAATGTTCTCGGGCAAGTAAAGTACTCTCACTTCTTTGTACAGTTGCCAAGCCACCTTGCAGAGGGACAGTGAGACCAGATGACACACGCACTGTGTTCAGTAAAGAATCCGTGTGCAGTGAATTATGGATATCAGTTATTACTGCTATTTCCTATGAAAATACAGCACAGCAGCACAAAAAAAATGAAATGGAAAAGAAAATACTGTTTGTCAGCCCGCTGTTTCCCTCCTCCTCAGAGTATAGAGTAGCCCGTCACCCTAAATTACTGCAAGTTCCAATTTTAATATGCTGCCCACTCCCCTTATTAACACCCTATTTGTTAGAGCTTTCTGTCCAATCCATATTTGGTTTGCAAAACAATTGTCCTACATATTAAAGTTAGTTGACCTTTTAAAGATGTTTTATTCTGTGATTTGCTAGAGAACTAGCAAATTAGCCATCTGCCAGATAAAAAGTTTCGCTCTCTCGTAGGCGGTATCTTGGTGGTGGATTCTTAATACCATGCAATTATTCATTAATTCTTTGTCACAATCCCAGTGGACCAACATTAGTTATTTCTACCTCTGCGCATGGCCAGCATCATTTAAAACAATTTGCTGAACGATGATTTTTATTTGCTAATACTCAGGTGATTTTACCATTTCAAACTCTTACTTTTTTTTTTTTTTTTTTTTTTAAGAATTACTTGATTAACTGTCGGTTTTTCTTTCGCATATAATTCCATAGTCATTAAGTTCTCAATTCTATTACAGTAACTGTCTGTGGGTAGATCTGGCTTCTTAATGTGCCTGTATATTAGATCTCATTAGATAAAAATTAATTCAGCCTAGGAAAGGAAAGCAGAAATTTAGAAAAGGACTTAGAAATTTGAAAGTTAGATGTGCTTTATTATTAGCTAGTCTAGTTCTTACCTGTTTGAAAGATAATATTTTTGTATGGGTTTGCGAGGAGTTGGTTTCTGTTGCACTCTTGAGCTGAGACGTGCTTCCCAGAGGAGGGCTCACTCCCGCAGCTGGCGGGAAGCTACAGGCCCTCCCGGATTGCTGTGGGCTCCAGCTTCCCCCATTTGGAGTCTTGATGCTCTCAGATTGCCAGTTAATTCAGTTTCTAAGGACAATTCTTAGGAATGAACTAGAAATGACTGATGTCTAATTCAGGGTGTCTGTTCATGCTCCCTGGAGACTCCTTCTGCGCAAAGCCTAACCTGGGGTTCCACCTTCTCCTCTTCTCGCAGTCCCTCAGAACCTCAAACAGCCCTGAAAACCACGCGAGAGTGTGCAGTTTCAGTGAAGAGAACAAGACTGCCGCGTGGGTGCCCCTGGAGCTGCTCTCTTTTCTGCTGTTGGCCTCCTGTATTTATGTGGGCAGCTGGGGTGAGAAATACTTCGTGAGAACATGTGAGGCCAGTGACGACGAACGTGGGGGCAGAGCTCCAGTGTCTATCTGCCCAATCTGTCACCTTGGATTGAGGTAACCGAAATGTGAGCTCTCACGTGCCACGGGGGAGACCTCGCTGTGGCTGTTGGAATACAGATGTCTTCTGGATACGACACTCTTTTTCCTTAGACAAAAGCTGAAACAAACTTATTATCCAGCTAATTACCGTGTTGCACTGATCACCATCTTTGGAAGACTTTTTTTTTTTTTTTTTTTTAGGAGAGGACACAATCCTGAAGCAGGACGTTGCTTCCTTTAGTCACGATTCTAAGGAGAGCTCCTTAGCTTCTGAGTGTGAACAAGTAAACAACATTTTTAAAAGCACTTTTTATTTGTGATATTTATTTATGTTATGGCCAACTCACCTGCCCTGGGGGTGGGACTGGTGCAGCATGTGGTGCTGGGGACCGAACCGAGGTTCCAGTGGTTGCCTAAGCAGGTGCCTTAGATCAATGAGCTATTTTGATGGCCCCAAAAACAACTTTTTAAAAATTTGACTCATGATGAAAGATGAATATCTGCTAGGGCTATGCTACTAATTAAATAAGGATCAACACTCTTTTGGGTTCAAATGTGCGCTATCTGTATGTTCAGGATTAGAGGCCCATGGCCTCTCTGTCTCCCAAGCTGTTTTTCTAGTGCTCCGCACTGTCAAAGGGTCTCTGAGGCTCAGTGCTTGACTTTGATGTTCCAGAATATTCTGCTACAAAGACTAGGGGATTCAGCTCCAGTTTTATGCACAGGGGCTCCAAGCAGGGAGAACAGGGCTTGGTTAGTCTCCAAGACTGAGCATAAGAGGGCAGGCAACCCTTTGGGCTACCTCACCTTAACCCTGCCAGGAGCTCAGACTCCACCTGCAGGCCATTCCTGGGAGTGGCAGTAGGGAAGGAGGAACAGAATTTGAAGGACTAGCAGGCAAGAGTGATTAATTTCAAATCACAGTTTCACATTTTTAAAACCGACTGTTTATTTGAGAGTTTGACTCTTTTTCTTTTTTAATTAGAAATTCGATTAGCCTAAGAAAATTGTGGCAGGTATATATCAGGCGTCAAAGGGCTGTAAGTATTCTAAATAACACTGAAAATCTCTTCAGAGTGTTTTAAATAAGATTTTTCCAGGTATTTTAAACTACTTTATTTAAGAAAGCGTTTATCCTGAAGAGCCACTTTGTGAGTAATTTTGAAAAAAGAATTCTATTCAGCATTCAGTTTTAAATGTTTATCTTTTAAAAATCTATTTTCAAAGCTCTTTGGACTCTTTAGAAGGAGGAATTGATGATTAAGAGCTAAGGCAAAACATTCTAATTCCTCCTCTATTATTGTAATGCATTAAAATGAAGAAATTACTGATTATTAGTATTAGATACTTCTTAACATTTCTAATCGCAAGAATTTGTCTTTATTTTTGCAATGATTTTTTTTTGGGGGGGGGGGGGCTAGATAATCTCAAAATTACCTGACACACAGACTTAGGGCTGGGAGGAAAGTTATAGATGATTTAGCATGCTGAATGGCCCAGATGTCTCCAAATTCTTCACCTTTCTGGTCAGTTTTGCCTACAGTATCTGACAACCACATTCCCATCACCCCTCTGGAGAACCTACTGGTAGTTATCTCCTGTGATTGATTGTCTCACTTGTACTATTTCTTTTTTTAATGGGGAAAAAAGTATGTATTTAGAATTAGCCAGCTGGACTCAGTGTAGAGGATATCAATTCTGTTGGCAGCATCCAGTGCGTCCTAATCGGGAGCCAGTCAGACACATGCCTTCTTCTCTCCATCAGGCCTGATTAGGGGATTGACCTTGGCAACAGTGATGTCATACAGCTTCTTTACAGCTTGTTTGGTTTGGTGCTTATTGGCTTTGACATCCACAACGAACAGGAGGGTGTTACTGTCCTTGATGTTTTTCATGGCTGACTCTGTGGTCAGGGGGAACTTGATGATGGCATAGTGGTCAGGCGTGTTTCTCCTGGGGGCGCTCTTCCGAGGGTATTTGGGCTGCCTCTGGAGCTGCAGTGTTTTGGGACAATGGAAGGTAGGTGATGTTCATATTTTTTTGTGGCTGTGGATACCTTTCAGCACAGCCTTCTTGGCCTTCAAAGCTTTTGCTTTGGCTTCAGCTTTACAAGGGGCAAGGGCTTCCTTCTTCACTTTTGGTGCCATCTTGCCAAAAAGGCTCTCTTCTACTATATATATCAGGGATTTAGAAATTCTTCTTTTGTCTAAATATCCTTCCAGTTATCGTGTCCAAAAGTGTGCATTGGTTAAAACTTTTTCATTGTCAAACTAAATGCAATATGGGGCTTGCCAGTTAGCTCAATTGCTTAAGCATCTGCATGGGCAAACACAGTCAGGCGTGGGGGCCTCAGCTCCATCCCCAGCTCCATATGCCACACCAGACCGGTCCTGAAGGCAGCCTGAGCCAGTCTAAATAAATAAATAAATAAATAAGATCCCTTCGCAAAGCAGATGTGATGGTGTGGGCCTGTAATCCCAGCACTCAGGAAGTGTAAGGCAGGATGATTTCAAATTTGAGCCTGACCTGGACAGTAAGACCCCTCCTCAAAATGGCTGGGGCCATAAGTTCAATCACCAGTGCTACAAGAGAAAATTTTTGTGGATTCAACTATCATTAATCTAACTTTTCTTAGCTAGTAAGGTATATATTGACCTACACCAAGGGCTGAAACAAACATGCTTCAAGGTTAGTGATGTCATAAGGAGGAACTGGATTGTTTCCGTCTGGGGACACCATGCCCACAGGCTCAGCTTCACCCCAATTTTCTCTTCTGGTCACAGTACAGGGATGAGCAGCAGCTGGGATTACAGACTTTCATTTTCAAGTCTAGGGAGGAGGCAGTTGACTATTTTTAGCTTTCCTTTATGAGTTAAGACCTTTCCTAGGAGACAACAGAATTCTTCTCCTTTCTCATTGATGAAAATGAACTTAGGCTTTTTCATCAAAATCTTCAGCGAGGAAATAGGATGATCACAACTGACCCGTATAAGTCGGCAATCCTTGCACCACTGAAAGCACCTCAGAGAGGGTGGAAAACAACCTTAACAATCTTGAAGTAAACGCAACCTGGAAGCCATGAATTATTTTTTAAAGTATATTGCTAAATTACTTTGCTAGTATTTTGTTCAGGATTGTCTTAATCAACATGAGCAATTCCACAAAATGCTGTAAACAGGGTAGTTTGTAAGGAGCAGCAAGTTGTTTCTGACAGTTATGGAGGTTGAGGAGTCTATGATTCATAGGACAGTGGCTTCTCTGTATCTGGTACAATCTTTTCTGATGAATGAATAATCGGTTCCTGTGGACTGGCGCAGTTGCTTAAGCGTCTGTTTAGGCAAATGCGGTCAGGCGCAAGGGATCTGGGTTCAGTCCCCAGCTCTACAAGGCTCACCTGCCATGCCCTGAAGGCATCATCAGACAGACAGACAGACAGACAGATAGACACACAGACACACAGACACACAGACACACAGAAAAAAGGCCTTCTGATTAATAAATAATGTCTTCATGTATTGTCATGTGGTTGAGGGTGAGCCGGCTCCCTTGGGTCTCTTCTATATGGACACTAATGTCGCTCATGAGAATTCTGTTCTCCTGACCTGATTATCTCCCATAGACTTCACTTCTAAAATTGTCACATTGAAATCTAGATTTCAATTTTTAAAAAAAATTTTTTGGGGAGGGGCTGGCTCAGTAGAATAAGTGGTATCAGGGATTGAACTTGGGTCCTTGTGCTTGCCAGGCAGGCACTTAGACTACTGATCTATCTCCCCAGCCCCCGAAACAAGGACCTGAGTTCAATCTCCAGATTCACAAAAAATAATAAAATAATAAATAAATAAATAAATATTTTAAAAAATTTAGCTGTTGTAGAGTATCAGTGATCTTCCTGTCTCACCCTCTCTAGTGCTGAGATTATAGGCATGTGCTGCCATGCCTGGTTTCGGTGGCCAGCCCAGCAGCTTGGCATGCGGTACCAGGGATCGAACCTGGATCCTTGTGCTTGCCAGGCAGGCACTTAGACTGCTGAAGCCTCTCCCCAGCCCCTGAAGTATGGCTTTCAACATGAAGAACTTACTGGGCAGAAACACAAAATTCAGATGACAGCAGGAAATTTGTCCTCATGCAAAGATCTTTGACTCTGTCTATTAACTATTCCTGAATTGTTCAAACACTATTTCAGTCAGCATTCAAGGAGGAAAACATAGGTCATTTTAGATATTGCAAGGAGAGAAATTTAACAGGAAATTAAATTTATTATAGGTTGGGAGAGACATAAAAGAAAAAGCAGCCACCCAATAAAAGTAAACAAGCACTAGGAAGCAAAGCAGTAACTGCTACGGCTCTCGGACTGCTGAGGGTAGAGGAGAGTTAACTTAGAATTGGCTGCTGCTGCTGTAGCTGAAACTATCACAGCTGGGGAATTGTCAGAAATTAGAAACCAGTCATTCCTACAATATTCTCATTTTTCAGTCTCCTGTCAGTTCTCAGATTGGCAGAAGTTAGTAGAAAGCCAGAGGGCAAGGAGGCTGTAAAATATAGTTCACAGACTTTCAGCCCCAACAGTACAGTGAAGTTCATGAAAGACAAGTAGGTGAGGCAGAGCGCAGGTACAAAATTTATGTTCAACTCGCGGAGGAAGCCTTTCTATTCTCTCAAAGAATTCATAGAACTCATAAACCTGGAACTATTTTGTCACTGGACATTTGATAAAGCCGGCTGATAAGCTACGTGAGCCTGGATTCTTCCCTTTCTACAGATCTTAACCAATTAACGAAAGTTCTATTAGCTCACTCTTCTGAGGTGACAAAGGTTATGGATGATCTAAGTATTGTTCTACTTGTTCTCTATCTCTGTCTCAGAACCACTGTTTGTTTACTCACTCATTTTTATGGCCAGCTCGCCCACCCCGAGGGCAGGGCTGGCGCAGCACGTGGTGCCAGGGATCGAACCGCGGTCCCTGAAGCTGCCTAAGCTTTCCCAAGCAGGCGCTTTAGACCACTGAGCCATCCCACTGGGCCCCTCTCTATCTTTGTCTTTCAGGGTTTTAGATTACTTTTTATTTTAAAAATATTTTTGTGTTTTTTTTAAACATGTGTTTGGTACAGTGTCTCATTACACAGCTCAGACTCAGTGATTTTCCTGTCTTCAGCCTCCCCAGTACTGGGATTACAGGTGTGTGCCTCTACGCCCAGACTCGGTCACCAATTCAGCATGCCTGGGGGTAGGGCCGGCACAGCCTGTGGTGTTGGGGATCAAACTCCAGTCTCTCTGCTTGCCTAAGCAGATGCTTAGTCCACTGAGCTATCTCACTGGCCCATCATCTTTGTGTGTTTGAACACAGTTTCACATACCTAAAATATTCTCCAATCATTACTAATTCACAAAGAGCAAGTTTATTATTGTAAGTCCCTGACTTGTGTGAATTTCCTGACTTAACATGAGTTCTCTCAGGACAATGTGTATAAACTGGATTCATGCGTAAGTCCAACCAGGTGAGTCTTATACACCTTTGACACAGGTGATCAAAGTGAAGCACTGATAAAAATCCCAGACACACACAGATACAGAAAGTCCCTCACTGTACTGTACTGTACTCTACTTCTGCACACTACCACACTGTACAGTGAGCACACAGCAGCACAACTGTGACAATGTCAGGCACATACACGAGATGTTTCTCTGTGTGTGCAAACGTTTGCAGTTTTAGGTTCCTTTGTATCTGTGAAAGTTCAGAGCTCAAAATGTCTATAACTGCGAGAGACTTATCATTCAGGTATCTACATTTACATACTAAGTAAAAAAAAAGGAAGCATTTTCTACATGCGAAAGTCCATGTGTGGGATGACGGAACAGGTCTGGCTTTAAGAATGTGAGATCTGCGCAGGTGCAGGGTCCCACGCTTACTAAGCTGTAGGTGGAGATGAATTTCTTTCTTCTCTGTTGCTTTTTTTTCTATAAAACACTCATTAACTGTAGAAAATAGAGTTACTTTCTTTTAACAGGTAAGAAAGCTCTTCTTATAATATCATTCAAAGATTCTTTAAGAAAGCAATTAGAATATTGTTTCTAAAAACCTAGCTTTATAATTTAATTGGGGAAAAGAGATTTTAATAGGTAGATGGACTGTTCCACAAACTACAGTAAAAATAGAATTTACTTTTGAAAAATGAATAATGATTACCTTCAGTGTATTTCTTATAGGATTACCTTCAGTATATTTCTTATAGGATTTTATTATAGAATTAATTTAAGTCAACTGGATGGTAATAATTATGTACTCCAGTTTTAAGTAGTTATGATTACAATATGTAGTAAGAACTACTCTGCTGAATTTAATGATTTGAACCAATATTTTAGGAGCATATAGGTCTGGCTTGAAAAGGATTAGCATCTACCAAATTTGAAACAGTTACTATAGGATTAAAGATATATATATCTATATATCTATATCTATATCTATATCTATATCTATATCTATATCTATATCTATGTCTATGTCTATATCTATATCTATATCTATCTATCTATCTATCTATCTATCTATCTATATATGTATATATATATCTTATAATAGCTAGATCTTGGACGTGACCCCTATGTCCATCCACAGAAAATGGATACAGAAAGTATGATTTTACATATTTTTTAAAAGAAAGTACAAATTAGAATTAAAACAAAAAAATTCCAAGTGATACAGAATTTCACTTAATAAAGTAGCATGAATTGCATAGAATTTGTTCTAATATGTAATGTTGTCTTCCAAACAGTTATTCATACTACCAGATATATGCATGTAAAATTGGAAGAAGAAAAGAAAAAACAAAATGTACAGCAAAGTGAGAAAAGAAAAAGTACAAACAGTTGAAAAAAGAAGATGAAACAAATTAAGCAGTAACTGCTCCTTCCATAGACGAGTAGAAAAGCGCACTACAGTTGTCCAAGTGATCCTGCTCACATGCAAAGATAAATCTATTTCCTCCCATCCTTCTCTTCAATTCAGTAACTCTTTCCTCTTGAGAAACTCCATTCCCTTTTTCCAGTACCTATTGTGTTCTCCATTTTTTTCTTTCAGGTTCTCACACTAAAGACACAATACAATGTTTGCACATGCAGGTCTGATTTATTTCACTTAAGAATATGTTCTCTAGTTGCATCCATTCACCAACAAAAGACTCAAGTGTATCCTGTTTTATAGCTGAATAATACTTTCCTGTGTAAAAATACGACATCTTCTTTATCCATTCTTCAGTTGACGGGCATTTAGTTTCCAGGATTTAGTTATGACAAATTGCATTGCTGTAAACATGGGTACACATCTATCACTGTGGTTCCATGATTTACTCCACACTAATTTCCATAGTGTTGGTACCAGTCATCACTCCCACCCACAGTGGTTCTCCCATAGTCTCTCCAGCATTTGTTGTTGGCTGACTTCTTTATGTCAGCCTTTCTTTCTGGGGTGAGATGGAATCTCAGTGTTGTTTTAATTTGCACTTATCAAATGACAAATGATGCTAAACATTTTTTCATATATTTCCTTTATGTATTTCATATGTAAATACATGAAATTTATATCATGTATTTACAAATGCTACTTGGATTTCTTCCCCTGAGAAGTATATATTCATCTTAGATGTCCATTTTTGGATTGGGGGCCCGGTGGGATGGCTCAGTGGTCTAAAGCACCTGCTTGGGAAAGCTTGGGTGGCTTCAGGGACCGCATTTCGATCCCTGGCACCACATGCTATGCCAGCCCTGCCCTCGGGGTGGGCTGAGCCGGCCATAAAAATGAGTGAATAAACTGACTTTAATTAACCTAATTATAGAATCTAGAGAATGGAGCTCTTCATTGGTAAGTTTCTTTAGAGTCAGATTTTTTATTTTCTTTTTTTAAATTTTATTTATTTATTTATTTATTTTTCTTGTTTCAGAACCCTTATTTGTTTATTCACTCAGGAAAAAAAATTAAAAAATAAAATAAAATAATAATTAAAAAATAAAAAAAATGAATTGGGTCCTTGAATTTTTAAATTTTTGTGTGATTTATTTATTTTTTAATTTTTTATTTTTTATGGAAGGGTCTACAGAGTATTCAGGGTCTCACTACTAGATTAGACTCATAGTGGTCCACTTGTTTACAGCCTCCCAAGAGCTAGGATTACAGGCACACACCACCATGCCCAATCTCAATTGCTGTCTCAGCACACCCTGGGGGCAGGGCCGTACAGCAGGCCTGGGGATCAAACCCCCCGCCCCTGCACCTGCATGCAGGAACTTTAATCTGCTGAGCTATCTGGCAGGCCCTGGGGAGTATGATTTTTTTAAAAAATTCTTTATGTGTTCTAGATAGAAGGCCTTTATCAGAGAGAGTTGGCTATAATTTTTTCCTGGTTTGTGAGTTTTCTTTGTACTGTGTTGGAGATTTGAAGTGCAGAAACTTTTCAAAAATATGAGAATCCAGTTGTTGCTTCTGTGAAGTATTTCCTGTGGTTTGATTTTTATTCATGAACTCTCTACCTACCCTATGTTCTTAGGATTTCTACCTGAATTTTCCTTCAGCAGATTTAGTGTTTCTGCTTTAATACTTAAATCTTTGATTACCTTTGACTGTAGCTTTGTTCATAATGAGAGGAAAGGGTCTAGTTTTGGCATTCAGCATGTGGAAAGCCAGTTTTTTTTTTTTTTTTTTTTTTTTATAGCACCATATATTAAAGAAGCTATCTCTTTTTCAGTGAGCATGCTTGGTGCTTTTGTCAAAGATAAGATGGCCGAGTGTATTTGTAGTTGTCTGAATCTTTCTATTTCATTGATCCACAGGCCTGTCTCTATGCCAGTACCATGATGATTTTATCATAGTAGCTTTGTAGTATAATTTCAGGTCATGGCTTGTGAGACGTCTTCCCGTTCCTTTGTTTCCCATGATTACTTTTTATATTCTGCGTCTCTTCTGGCTCCACATGAATTTAAGGAAAGTTTTCTGTAACTCTATGAGGTATAATAATGGTACTTTGGTCAGGATTGCATTGAATATAAATAACAATTTTGAGAAGTAGGGTCATTTTCATAATGCTGGTTCTTCTTATCCAGGAGCATGGAATATTTTTCTATTTTCTCAAATCTTTTTGAATCTCTTTTCTCAGAGTACTATAATTTTACTGCATAAGTCTTTCTCTTCCTTTATGAGATTGATTTCTAAGTATTTCCTTTTTATAATGTTATTGTGAAAGATACGGTTTCTCATATCTCTTAGTGCCTTCATTGTGTACAAAAATGTTACTGAGTTTTGGTATTGACTTTGTATCTTGCTATGTTGCTAAATTTGTTGAGTAAATCTTCAAGACTCTTGGTGGAGTTTTGAGGGTCTTCTGTGTAGAGTATCATGTCATCTGTGAATAATGATAATTTGCTTCTTTTCCAATCCTTATTCCTTTTATTTCTTTCTCTTGTCTAATTGCTCTGGCTAATGTTTTCAGAGCTATATTGAATAGAAGTGTAGACAGTGGACATTGTTGTCGTGTGAAGGCCTTCAGTCTTATTTAATATGATGTTGAGTGGCTGGGGATATATGGCAGCAGCATGTTTGATCCCCATCACCACCCACGCACACCCACGCACACACACACAGAAATAGTATGATGTTGGCTGTTGATTTCTCATAGATGGATTTTTGTGAGGTTGAGATATAGACCATCCACTTTAATTCTCTGTAGTGTTTTTATCATGAATGACATTGGACCTTGTTGAACCTTGTCAAAAGCTTTTTCCACATCTATAGAGATGATCATGTGATTCTTGTGCTAGTATGTGGCTTATTTTGGCTTTGTTGATGTGGTGTATTACATTGATGGATTTGCAAATGTTGAACCATCCTGCCATTCTTGGGATCACTCCCACTTGGTCATGATGTATAATTTTGATAATTTGCTTTATTCTGTTTGCTAGCATTTTATTGAGGATTTTTGGCATCTATATTCATCAGAGAGATTGACCTGTAGTTCTCTTTTTTAGTTGAACCTTTCTATGGTTTAGGAATCAGAGTAATACTTACCTCCCTGAATGCACTTGGGAGAACTGATTTTCTTTCCACTTCACTGAAGTATTTGAGAAAAGTTGGCATTAAATCCTCTCTAAGTTTCTTGTAGGAAATTTAGGACCTGGATTTTTTTGTTGTTGTTGGTAGGATTTTTATTGCATTTTCAATTTTGTTTCTCATCATTGTGTTATTCAGAATTTGTATATTTTCTTGACCCAGCTTTTGCAATCTATATGTATTGAGGAAACTGACATGTCCTCTGTGTTTTCCATTCTGTGAGAGCAAAGATTTTGGAAGTATTTATGATCTTCTAAATTTCTGTAGGTTCTTTGATGATCAACTTTGTCATTCTTTATTGCATGAATTTGGGCTTTATTGCCCTTTTTTTATTAGGTTGAATAGGGTTTATTAAGTTTATTTATTCTTTCAAAGAACCAATTCTTCGATTCATTTTTTCTTTATATTATTTTCTTTGTCTCCAATGCATTAATTTCTGCTCTAATCTTTATAATTTCCTGCCTTCTTTGGGATTTGGGCTTGAATTGCTCGCATTTTTCTAGTATCTTGAGGTGCAGCATTAGAACATTTATTTGGGCTTCTTCTGTTTTCCCAATGTGTGAATTTACTGCTATAAAATTTTCTCCTAAGACAGTTTTCACTGAGTCCCACAGGTTTTAGTAGGTTGTGCCTGCATTTTTGTTTATTGTAAATCCTTTTTTAAAATTTCTTCTTTAATTTTATCTGTGACCCACTGGTTGTTTAGGAGGCTGTTATAGAGTTTTTATGTGTCTAAGGTATTTTTTTTTTTTTAGTTTGTTTTTCCAATAATTTCCAGTTTTATTGCATAATAATCACATAGTATTTTCAGATAGTTTCTGTTCCTTTGCATTTACTTAAGAGTGTTCTGTATACTAGCATATGGCTTATTCTAGAGAATATCCCCTGTGCAGCTGAGAAGAATATGTATTTATTCTGTTGCCGGGTGAAACACTCTGTAAAGATTGACCAAGTCGATTTCTTCACAAGTTTGGTTTAGTTCTGTTGTTCGTTTGCCAACGTTTTGCCTAGTTAATCTATTACTTTGTGACAGTGGTGTGTTAAAGCACCCCCATTACAACTGTATGACTGTTTATTTGATTTTTAAGGTGTATTAAAATTTGTCTTATGTAGGTGAGTGCTACTTTCAATGCGTATATATCCATAATTGTTATCTATTCAGCTTGGAATATTCCCTTAAGAAATGTGTAGTAACTTTCTTTATCTCTTTCAATGATTTTTGGTTTGAAGCTGATATTGTCAGCAACCAGGATAGCTACCCCTGCTTTTTTCTGATTTCTTGTGGCATGAAGGATTGCTTTCCATCCTTTGACTTTTAGTTTGCAAATTTATTTTTGAGTTAAATGTGTTTCTTGTATGCAGCATATTGTTGGATTTTGTTTCTCAATCCACTCTGCTAGTTTATTTCTTTAGATTGGTGAATTAAGGCCATTTATATTGATGGTTACATATGGTACATAGTGGCTTATCGTTGTCATGCTGTTTTCCTGTTACAGGTCCTATAGTTTTTCTCTCCTTTTAATTACTTGTTCTATGTAGTGGTTTCTTTCTGTTTTTCTCAAAGCCGTGATCACTTCTTTCTCTTTCCAGAACATCTGTCAGTACTCTTTGTAGGGTTGATTTGGTGGAAATGAGTTTCTTCAAAGTTCTTCATCATAGAAGGATTTTATTTCGCTATTAAATTTGATAGATAATTTTTTAGGGTACACCAATCTGGGTTGGAAGTTATTTTCTTTTAGGATCCGAAATACTTCACTCCAAGCTCTTCTTTATTTGATGTTTTTTTTTTTGTGTTGAGAAATATGTGATTCTAACGGGGCTTTCAGTTGTAGATGTTCAGTTTCTTTTCTCTAGCTGCTATTAATATTCTATTCTTTTGCTGAATTTCTGGGATCTTAATTCTTATGTGTCTAGGTGCGGGTTTATTGTCATCATGGCTGTGTGGAGTACTGTGGGCTCTGATCACTGTAAGTCAGTTTCTTTTCTCATATTTGGAAAATGTTCCGCTAGTACTTCCACAAATAGTCTTTTTATGTCATTTGTTTTGTCCCTTGCTGCTTCATTGACACTTACTATTCTTATATTATTTTTCTCGCATCATCCTGCAGCTGCTGAATTGCTATTTTCATTTTCGGTTTTAGGAGATCATTTATTTCATGTTCATGAGCTGCAGCACTGTCTTTGAGATCTCCAAGTCCATCTTCAGTTTCATTCAAGAGGCTTGCCAGCTCTCAATGCAGTCCTTAATTTTGAGGATATCTGTTTGAATTTGCGTCAGGCTTTTCTGTACTGTGCATTCAATTTTCCCATCATTTTTATACTCTCCTTTATTTTTCTGTCTTCTTTAGACATGCCAAACAATTCTTTCATAATTATTGTTCTTTCTTTTTGGACCCGAGAGTTTGTTTCTGGTGTTATTTCTTCTATAGCCTGATGAATTTATTTCTTTACTTCATTTCTGTCATTTTAGAGATTTCATGTACATGGTTTCCAAGTTCTTGTATGTCTCTATCTCATGCATTTGCTCTGGATTTGGCTAGAGGATTGAGATTTCCTTTTGCTCCTGAGTTTGTCATTCTTAAAGCTTCTGATAATCACCTTGATTGAGTCTCACAGGCCACCAAGAGTCCATCAGAGTTTTTAAATGGCTCCAGGAAAGCTCCATACTTGCTTGAGCTGGGCCCACAGAACACAGCTCTCCCGCATCCTGCAAACCACTCAGAGTCCTTGTAAGTTCTTAAAAGTTTGGACCCAGACCAGCCAAAACTCCATGATGGCACCCTGGGCACTAAGGAAGGTAAGACCTTACCAGAGTCCTGGAGACTGCCAAGTCTGCCAAAGTTCTTAAGTAGTGCCAGGGAAGCTCTGTACCTGTGAGCAGTGGGCCCATGGCTCACAGCTCTCCTGCCTCCTGCGGGCCACTCAGAGTCCTCCTTGGTTTTACATACAATGCAGTATTGCTCTGACATAAAGACAGATTAACTCAAGTCACTTGTAGGACAATAGATACATCTTGAAACTATAATGTTATGGAAAACAAACCAGATACAAATGTTGAAAGATCAAATGGGTTCCTTTAGATGGGAAGCCCAAAATATATATAAGGAGCAAATAAAGGATAGGTAATAAAAAAAAAAAAATGGGGAGCTAGATCTTTTGCAAATGGAAAGAGTTGTAGAGATGGAGAAAGTGAAGAAGAAAAACAGGGAAAAGGAATGAGAAAAGAATTAAAATGTGTTATGTGTATGCACCTAATCCTCATGAGGAATGTACTCATTGCATACTGCAAACATGTGACAATAAAAATTAAGTTTTTAGGGGCTGGGGAGATAGCTCCGTGGCACAAGTGCCTGCTGGGCAAGTTCAAGGTCATGAGTTTGAAGTCCGGTCCTGCAAAAAATAAATAAATAAATAAATAAAAATAAATTAAGTTTAAAAAAATTTTATTTTAAAG
>PVJA010039767.1:0-18948 GCA_004027025.1 Myocastor coypus | reverse complement strand
CGAACTCGCACCAATCCTCCTGCCTCAGCCTCCTGAGTGCTAGGATTACAGGCGTGAGCTACCATGCCTGGCTAGGTATTTCTAATTGTGATGCCAAGGAGAAAGAAAGCCACGTGCACACTGCACCGGTTGGCAGGTCAGGTGGTAGGCATCAGACAAGAGACACACACATACAGTGCCCAAACTTTTTTTTTTTTTTTTTGAGACAGAGTCTCGCTGTGCAGTTCAGGCTGGCCTTGAGCTCACTTTTGTAGCCCAGGCTGGTCTCGAACTCAGACTGATCCTCCTGCCTCAGCCTCTCGAGTGCTGGGATTATAAGCGTTCGCCACCACACCCTGCTCCAAACTATTATTTAAAATGCCCCAGATAGTTACTGCTCAGTGTGCCAGATCCAGATCATTCTCTCATTATTTCTTCTGACCATTAGAATAATCCTGTGAAGTAGATAAAATATTTTGAACTTCAAAATAATCCTTCAGTATCCCAGTGTTGTCATTAAATGGAAAATCAGGTGGCTAACTGGGGCAATAGAAATGAGATCTGCAGGAGCTTCTGGAGGCCCCACGTCTGCTGCGCTTCCCACTGGGGCCCAGTACTAGTGTTTTAGAAGTCTCAGCGTGGCTTGGAGCAGCCAGATTTTCCTTTTTTTTTTTTTTGTCTTAATCTTGCTTTGTCAGCCCCTTTACCCTGAGGAGCATTATTATGCAACACTAGGCCTCATTCCCAAACCACATTTCTGTGTTGTGTTTGCATGCACGTGCGCATGTGTGTGCGTGTGTACACACACACACACACACACACACTTGGAGCCAGGGAATAATGAAGTATCAGAGAAATTGCTGCTGAGCCCACAGGTTGTGTGTGTGTGTGTGTGTGTGTGTGTGTGTGTGTGTGTGTGTGTGTGTGTGTGGTCTGTATATGCTCTGTCCTGTCTGTCTTGCTCTCCTTTCTCCCCTCTTCCCTTTGTTTCCCTTCCCCTTGCTTCTCTCTTCTCTACTCTATGGAGTAGCTCCTTTCTCCACAAAAGATCCCAGTCTGAACTCTTGTTTGGAACTAGGGCATCCTGAGTCTCTCTAGAGCAAAAGGTGCAGCTCCTGCAGAGGACCCCAGAAACTACCAACTGTGGGGTTCAGTTCCTTATTCGTTTGGGGACTCAGTGGGTAAAGCTAATGCCCAGCACCTCTGTACTTATGTAATGACTCCAGGAATCAGTGTTCTCAGATAACATAGCAGAATGTTCTTAGTATCTATTGCTGCAAACAGAATAGCCCTACCTCTGCACTGGACTGCTTTTCCTGTATGTATTGAATTGAAGCCCACAGTGCTCTCTGTTGAGAAAGTAACCCACCAGCTATTTTGATGGAGTTTTTCCTCTGCAGGCCTGGGAATTGAAGGCTACCAGATTTTCCAGTCTAGGGTTTATCAGCTTTTGTCCCCAGATTTAAAAGGCAGTGAAGGGAGGAGAAAAAAGAGGGAAGAAGAATAATTAAAGGAAACAAAATACTTAACCCATCTGACTTAGAAACAGCAAGAATAAGGAAATAAAATAGGGACCTGCTTGGCCTTGTAAGTCTTGGTTCCTCTTGCTATTTTTTTCTCTAAGCCTAACAAGTACAGCTTAAAATCATACACAGGGGGCCCGGCGGGATGGCTCAGTGGTCTAAAGCGCCTGCTTGGGAAAGCTTGGGCGGCTTCAGGGACCGCGGTTCGATCCCCGGCACCACATGCTGCGCCAGCCCTGCCCTCAGGGCAAGCTGAGCCGGCCATAAAAATGAGTGAATAAACAAATAAAGATTCTGAAACAAGAAAAAATAAAAAATAAAAAACAAATCTATAAAAAAAAATAATAATAAAATAAAATAAAATCATACACAGATTGTCCTGTGTTCCTAGAAACTAGCAAGACACAGGAACTTCTGAGGATGGATCCACAAGGCAGCCAGGTAACATCAGAATTCAAGGCCCCCCTAAGACTGTCTCCTCCTAAATGTGTACTCATTCATGTAGCAGTGATTTGTTGACGATCTGCTATGTGCCTGGCAAGCTTCTAAGGATAGAGCAGTGCATAAGCTAAATCTCTACTTTCTATGAAGTTTGGGGGGGGAAATGCAATCTTCTCTCTTCTCTCTTCTCTCTCCTCTCTCCTCTCTCCTCTCTCCTCTCTTCTCCTCTCTTCTCTCTCTCTCTCTCTTTGGTACCAGTGATTGAACTCAGGACCTTGCACATGCCAGGAAAGCACTCATACTGCTGAGCTCTTTCCCCAACAAAAAATACAACACATACTTAATTAAAAAAAAAAAAAAAAATTAGAAGCTGGATGTGGTAGTTCATACCTATAATCCAGCACTTGGGAGGCTCAGGCAGGAGGACTGCTATGAGTTCAAGGCCAGCCTGTGCTATATAGTCCAAGGGCAATATGAACTACATAGTATAACCCTGTTGCAAAAAATAAATAAAAGTAAAAATTATAATGAAAAACATATTGCCATCAATTCCCATCAGAATACTCCTAATGCTTTTAACACACTTAGCCTATCCTTTTTCTCACTTTTTTTTTTTTAATTATGGCCAGCTCAGCCTGCCCTGGGGGTGGGACTGGCACAGCATGTGGTACTGGGGATCAAACTGCAGTCCCTGTGGTTGCCTAAGCTTGCCTACACTTGCCTAAGCAGGTGCTTTAGACCACTGAGACCTCTCGCCAGCCCCTTATTTCCACTTTCTGAAGCAGTTCTAGGAATCCTTTTTCATGAATGTTTCCAGTTGGACTGTTAAGGCTATGTTGATGTCCTGAATTAATTCAAAATATTAGGCTTTTCTGGTCATTTTGACTTTAGGGAAAAGCTGCAGGTTGCACCACGCAGGTCTGATGGACGCTGGTGCACTATAAATTTTATGAGCCTGCCTTTCCATGGGATGGCACTGAGCAGTAGCATTCACTGCATTTCTTATTGTACCTGATGAAGACACCCATGAAAGGATTTCTAGAACTGCTTCAGAAAGCCCAAAAACATGGGGGTCAGTGTGGTTGAAGCAAAAGGGTGTGTTGAGGGGGTTAATGGTAATGTGCTTTTTTACTGTGGTATCTTAAAAAATTTAAACATTCACTGTGTATTTTGATTATTCCTTATATGTTATAGTCACAGAGGACAGTAAAATAGTAACACAAACTGTATGTTGGATGGTAGTAAGTACTGTGAATAAAAATAAAGCTGGGAGGGAGAAGGAAAAGAAGTCCTGAGGTAAAAGTTGCCATTTTAAGCACAGAAGTTGGGAAAGGTCTTTCTAGAGTGACGACGTGTGAGCAAAGATCCTGAGGCAGTTCTGCTGTGGTACCAGTAATGTCCTGGTGTCACCCTGTTCTGCAGTGACGAGCTGGGGTGCAGAGTACTTGAGTGGTAGGAATTTTCTTGGTGTGTCTGGGTGATGCTTAGGCCAGACTTCAGCATCCTGATGCCTGCCATGAGTGACACCTCTTGTTTCTATGGCATAAGAGTCACCTGTTTGCCTCTGGTCAAATAGTCTTTTTTCTCTTTCTAGGAACATGCTTTCGAAAGCAGCCAGAAATATAAAGAAGGCAAGTACATCATTGAACTAGCACACATGATCAAGGACAATGGCTGGGATTGAGTGGACAACAGCCAGCCAAGCCAGTGTCCACATGAACGCCATCCAACAGAACATCCTACCCCATGTGAGAGAGTGACTGAACACTTGGTTCCATCCATTTGGGGGCCTTGCCATCTGGGGCGTCCTCCCACCCTGACACCACCTTTCTGGTGACTGGCCTCTAAATTGCTGTCTCTCTGTCTCTTTGCTTTGTATCTGTTTGTGAGTTGATCCTGGCTTCTCTCTGTTCTAGTGTTTGCTGAAAACAAAAGAACTGAAGGAACAGATCCTTGACCGCATGGCAGCAGCCCACCTTGCAAAGGGTCCCAGGCCCCTGCGAGGGCTGCCTGATGGCCTCTTGTCAGGACAGCAGTGGCACGTGGGTGTGAGGAAGAGGGAAAAAGGGAGCCCTGAGGTCCTGGGGATGGGCAGGGGGCAGGAGGGTGGAGGAAGGACAGAAGTATGCCACTCCTGAAATCTGGTAACTTAGGCTTGAAATATTTGACTTGTCTAAATGGACAAAGAGAAAAAAAAAATACCTCATGACTGCTTTCTCTCTGATTAGAAGCCTCTCTCCCTGACACCACATGTGCCAGGATAGCAGGTGAGCACAGAGGGGCCCTAATTCTAGCTGGCAGGGCAAAGGGCCTGATTCTTTCAGGCTGAACTGGGGAAAGTGCAGGTAGCAGGGAGTGAGGCAGGTGAAGCCCAGATGGATTCCGATGACTCTGATGCCTCACACATCCTCCAGGTAATCATTGTCTTTGCCTCCTTAGCCCCTGAAGGTGAGAGGAGAGGAGACTATCATTTGCAGTGAGTGTAAGATGGAATTTATCCCAAAGGCTTCAGCCATCAGCCATGTAAAATCAGAAATTGAGGAGAGTAGGGCATAAGGGGGTGCTGCAGCTTGGAGCTCCTGAAAAATGGTTCAGCTATAGAGCCACAAAACGAATCATAGAAGCTAGTTAATAATTCTGACCGCCTTTCTGTTCCTGACCCTCAATAAGAGTAATATGTTGAGGGGTGCTGGGAGGGACCACGGGAGGACTAATCAGATTAGTGCATATTTCCTCTTTGCTCATCAGTGGGATCAGCAGTCCTTTGTTCCTAGCATTTCAGCTGTTTTTATCCAGTTCCATCATTGTAGACCACGGAAAACACAGACATAAGGCTTTAGGCCCAGTGATAACCTGGCTGCTAGGCTTCTCATGCCCCTCGCTGTTCTTTTTGAACCTGAATGTCTTCTATGGCAGAGATCTGTTATGTGGTCCAGCAGTGGGGAGGGCTTACAAATTCCAATATTATCCTCTGTCCCCACCCTCCCATCCAAGCTTCATTGTGTTGGGAAAGTGGAGAACAGATCCCTGTAAGACTTGAGAGAAAGAAGAGTTTGTTACATTTTGATCAACACTGTGAAGTCTATTCGGTGGCAGTTCAGCCAATATACGGTGCATGACCGAAACTCATTTCACTGAGTTAATTTTATTTCATAGACTGAACATGTTACTAAGATGCGTGCGTATTAGGTAGTAGTTAGCATCTCATTCTGCAAGGAGGCTGATCCTATAGGATAATGCAGCTTTAATGATCTCAAAGAAAAAAAACAACAACAACAAAAAAGTGAGTTCATGGTGGTAAGAATCTATAAAATTGATAGATAGATTAAAGCAGCCAGCCCAGGACGTTGTCAGAATTTCATCTGTAGTAAAACTGAATTCCCATAGGGAGTGAGTCTGTGGTGGAAATGCCTCCTCGGGTCCATGTCCTAACTGCAGGAATAGTCCTGTGCTGCCAGAGCACATGACAGAAAGACAGGAAGTAGGGTGGCCTGTGTCCAACAGTGGATGCCTCTCCT
Organism: Myocastor coypus; assembly: GCA_004027025.1. Classification (NCBI taxonomy): domain Eukaryota; kingdom Metazoa; phylum Chordata; class Mammalia; order Rodentia; family Myocastoridae; genus Myocastor; species Myocastor coypus. The sequence goes on along the minus strand of PVJA010039767.1, from coordinate 13,487 downwards.
CCACATTAAAAAAAAAAAAAAAAAGGCTCCTAGAAATTGACCTGTGTTCTCCAGGGCTCCTTGTGCACTCCTTTCCAATGCTTTTGTAGCCCCAGAGTTTATACTATTCTCCCTACTTTGTTACAAGACAGACTTGGAAGGTTCAGAAATATTTTATTTCTACTCCCAAAGAAATTGTCCCCTGGCCCTCAGCCCCAAGTTCTCAATAAGCATTTTTCCAACTTTTACATTCCTAAGCTGGCTTGCGAGTGCAGAAATCATGGATTTTCCCTTTCTGTTCTCTTAAAGGAAGTGGCCTTCATTTATGGATTTGATTAGACTCTTTGCCTACAGAGTGTCCTGGCTATTAAAGAATTCATTTCATTAAAAACAAAAATGGAGTGGTGCAATGTAGGTAGATGTTTTGCCTCTAAAACTATAGTTGAAATGTGACATAGAAATTGGACACAGGTTATCAAGGGACAGAGAAAGAGACAACAGTGTCACTGTCCTTCCCTAGGGATGGGGCCTGGATCACAGCATGATCCAGTCAGACCCTGGTTCTGGTTGTTTCGGTTACTGTCCATTGAGTATGCAATGGGTGCATGGTACCCTACTTGGTACAATGAATGAGTGTTGGTTTTCCATAGCTATAAGAAAGGAAAAACAAAACCACGAAAACTCTTTAGGCTTCCCTTTGTGTTAGTGAAACCAGAAGTGCTTCTTACATCATTGACGCCATTTACGGCTTATCGTTCTAACATTAGCAGTATTGGAGAGGCCACGGCTGAGCAACAGAGACACATCAACCCATGGCCTCAGTCAGTATATTATTTTTAATTTCCTCACCAAATTATTGACTCAGAGCATAACCAAAGACCTCATCCATTCACTCCACATAGGTTCAGGGAATCAGAGTTTGTTGGTTCCACTAGGGCAGGGGTTCGGGAAGCAGGGAAGAGGAGGAAGAAGTGAGAGAGGGACAGGTGTGAAGTTCCACACCTCAGCCAGCAGTGCCCTCGCTTTGAGTTCTGCAGGCCTTCTGGCAGACTCAGGTTCCATCTCCTCGGTGTCATTCTTGCTTGCATGGCCTTGGCCACCCGGAGTACACCCAAGCCCTTGGAACAGTGGTCTCAGGCTGCTGATGAGTTGATTTGACATGAATCAAACATAGCCAGACTTGAGGCCCCCAAGTTCTCTCAGCTTGGCCTGACCGAGTGTAGCCCTAGCTCCTGTGACCATAAGGTCATGTGGATAGGACACAGTATGTCTTTCTGGGCGGGGCAATGTGTACAAAAGAGATGTCCCCTTTATAGTAAGATTTTCAAGTAGAGAAATATATAAAACAGTTGCTTGTGAAATATACTTTTGTATATAATATTTAATTTTTTAAATAATATATTTGGTGCTGTTTTCTCAGATCCCCTGAGAGCACTTTTTATTTTCATTTTAAATTCTATGATTTTTCTCTGCATTTCTTGAAGTGTATTTTAAGGGAAGCAGTAATCACCAATATACTTTTGTTTTTTAAAGACCTCTATCACTCTACTCTGAATCAAGGCTTTAAAGCAATGCCTGTCTGCATTTTTTCCCCAGTGGAATGGACTCAACAGTAAAATTACCAGTTGAGAACTGAAATATGGTCTTGCAATAGTTTTCTTTACTAGAAAAGAAAGTAAAACCAAGTTAATTTAATAGTAATGACTTAGGGCGGTTGCTTTTGTTGGAAGAAGGTCCAACAAATGGGAATCTTCTAAGTGTGTGTGTGTGTGTGTGTGTGTGTGTGTGTGTGTGTGTGTGTGTGTGTGTGTGTATGGAGGTGCATGAGTGAAGGCACTTTGGATAGATTGTGCCTCCTGCTTTATTTTGTACTGGGGACACTGTACCTACAGTTTACACCTTGGGTGCATAAGGCTTTTCTTTTCTCTCTGGTCTTTGTTTCTGAGCGGACCAACAGCACAAGCCATGAGGCTTTTATCCTGACCGTGGAGCTGTTGCCAGTTTGTCCCTTTTTCTTTCTTTGTGTGCTCCACTTTTACAGACTGTAAAGGAGATCGGTGAAGATCAAGCAGTCAAATCTGTGCTTCTGACTGTGATGTGGGTGTATTAATCACATATCCCAGGGCTCCAGTTGTTTTAGAAGCCAAATGATGTTGAACATTAACTGATTTGGGTTGAAAGAGCATTAATAACCTAGTACACATACCTTGTAGGTAAACAGCTTTTTGTATTTTTTTAAGGTCAGATTGCCTCAGGTTGAGGAAGAAGCTGGGAAATCAAATCTTAAATACAATCAACTTACTCGTTTAAAAAGAATCTGCCTAAAATAAAGAAATGCTAGTCCTGTAGTTACAGGAAATAAATGATTGATTTTTAGAAGTTAAAACATAGTCATGGAATCTACTGGCAGTAAAAGAGAAAGCCAAAAAGAAATAAGCTATTCTCTGATTACCCAGTTCTCTCTGCCCATGTTTTATATAACATTTGGAGAAAGTGGGCGTCAATTCCCTTTTCCCAACCCACAGAGACTGTCTTATAATACAGAATCTGTCTACTTATGCTTGTGTTTACAAAATGTATTTGTCGGGTTTGGGTTTGTTTGTTTGTTTTCTTTGCCATGTTTTCAGGTCACTTTGCTTCAATAACAATAACAAAGGTAATTGTTTTTGAACAATGTGTCTTCACCTTTTCCTGTATTTGTACATAGTAATTCAGTATTACTGTAGAGAAAAATGCATTGTTTCTGTCATATTTCCAATCTGTGTTGGTGCTCATTTGAGAAAATAAAGTTTTCAAATATTACTCCTTTGGAGAGAACTCATTTGTCTTCATTGACCCAGTGTTGGTTTAATCTTGACATTTAACATTTCAAGTATGGGAAGGCCCATAGGAGGTCATCTCTGTAATCCCATCACAGACTGGTCCACTGAGATCATAGGTTATTTTTCCTAGGGACAATCAGCCAATTGATGAATGTAAGGCAGGCCTCCTGCTTATCAGCAAACACTCCTTCTGGCTTTAGCTGTCTAAAATGCACACAAGTATGACCTTTGACCAGTATTCTTAAGACTCTGTTAAGTGTTTTTCAACAACCTCATTTTCTTTGGATTGCATTAAATAAAAGGGAGAAAAATTATGTCAACGGGGAGTGGGATTATCTCTGAGTGATTGGCTAATGAAGAGGAATGGTCGCAGTTATGCTGTTTGATAAATAAGGATCAAGTCTTCTCATTCACCAAATATTTATTAACCAAGTATTTCAGGCAAGGGCGAGGCAGTTCTGTCATCCTAACAGCCCAGCTGTTTTTGTTCTCACAGTAACCTTCCTCCAGCCAATCACTATAAGTACAGCTTTGTGTTCTGGTGCCCTTGTTTCCAAGGCTCACTACTGAAGGGTGTACGTCCACAGCTTATGGAGGTCTCCCTTGTGTAGGAAGCCTAAATCTCACAGAAAGATGCTAAGACAACTGTGTGTGTATATTCACAATGGTAATATTTTATAAATCTGTTTATAAATAAGGAAACACCTTCCCTAGTTCCCACAAATTTCTTCCTACCCTGTCTGGGCCCAGCTGCAGTTGACTTCTACTTGTCATTGAGAGTATTATCTGCTTCCTGTGACCTGTTTTGCTTCAGTGGACATGCCTGTTATCATTTCATTCTTGTTTGTCTTTTGCAGACAGCGACAAGAGAAAAAACATGTGCAGGAGATAACCAGTCCCAAGCCAGCAATCTTTGGGCCCTCTGTCTTGCAGCCTCTTGTTCCCCATTCCCAGGCTGTGGCTGTCTAGGAGGTTGAAATGGGAGAAAAGGAGGGGACACTTGGGCTGGTGCCAGGCCCTGAGGTGTTGGACTTTTACCCCATGACCTCTGGCAGGCACCTGACAGTGAGGTGCTCCCACGTCATCCCAGGAGTCCTGGCCATCACTGTCCTGTGGGAAAGCAATGACAATTGCTGACTTATCATTTTGTAGATGATAAAGTTGAGGTTTTGCAATCTTTCATCATTAGTGATGGGGTCCAGAATGGCTGCCCTGTTGATTTCTCCACCTGGTTCTCCTGTTGTGTTAGCCTCTGTCCTCCAACCTTTTGAACTCTAGCTTCTCAAGCCACTTTCCAAATCCGTCTTGTCTTGACTGCTTAACAATAAGGCTTGAGGAAATGTAGGTTAGAAAATTTACATAAATAAAACAGCTACAGAAGTTAGTATTACCTGAAAGGGATTGTGTATTCCACAGCCGAACATTTTGGGTTTGTTTCTTAGTACTGTATCTTATCCCATAGCTATCCTTGGTACTCCCATTAATTGTAGGTGATGAATAAATAAATGGTTGATGGACATTAAGTTAGTGGACGATTTGCAGCCTTTTAAAGTCTGTTTAAGCTGGCTGCTGTTGGGAGGCTGAGGTAGCAACATAGTTCAAGCCCAACCTGTGCAAGTTAGTGGGACTCTGACTAAACAATTAAAAAGGACTGGAGATGTACTTCAGTCCAAAGGCTCTGAAATCAATTTCTGGTACCAGAAAAAGAAATTTTAACTGGGCCCGATGGCACATGCCTGTAATTGTTGCTTGAGAGATTGATGCAAGAGGTTCATAAATTCAAGGCCAGCCTGGGCAGCTTAGACTGCGTATCAGAATAAAGGGCTGTGTGGTATACGTGTAGCTAAATGATAAGAACACTTATCTAGCACATGAGGCCTGGGGTTTAATCTCTAGTGTTGGGGTGGGGATCTGTTTAAACTCATTATTGTAAAAGAATGGAACCTGTGCATAAAATGTTTTGTGTGTGAGATAAATGGCTAGCTTATGCATGATCACTATTGCCTTTTTTTCAACAAGCATTTGGGAGACATCTATTATGTGCATAGTCTAGAGGAGAAATTAAACTAGGTCATAAAAAAATGCACAGTATTCTTCTCACAGAATGGCACAATGTAGGGTTGCATGCAGCCTTCTCTGCCTCTTGGTCCAAACTCCAGACATGTCCGCCAAGTCCCTCCCACCAGACTCTCACAGGCAGCTGCTTCTACAGAAACAATTGTGCATAAATCCTTTAATCTGAACCCAATAAATGGCTCATGTCCTAAAGCAGGGCATGGGTAGGCTCTGGAGCTAGAGGACGTGGACTGATACCCCTTTAGAAGGATAATCCATGGAAAAAGTTAAGCCTAAGCCCTGACACACACAGTAAAGAATCACTAAAATGTTACTGTTGGGCACGAAGATTGCTTGGGCCCACCAGTTCCAAGCCGACCTAGGCAACATAGTGAGACCTCTGTCTCAAAACAGAAAATTATTACCTGAATTCAATTTCCAGTAAGCATGCACACACACACACGTGCACACACACACACACACGCATGCACATCTGCACACACATATATGATTGCTCAGATCTGTTTTGAATTTAGAGTGGGACAAATGTATTGGCTATTCAGGTACATTATTTGTTAAACTTTTATAATCCCTCTATATTACAGATGAAAAAACTAGGGCTTGGAGAGTATGAAATACATGACCATAGCTAGGGGCTTAGCTCTTCTGATTCTGAAACTATATCCTGAATGTGGCCCCTACCTGTCATGAAATATCTACCACATAGGACCATCTTTGGCAGATCTAAGCACATCCAAAACATCATGGCTATGTTCTCATGTTTTCAGCACCTCCCATACATAGGTAAATTGAAAATCTTTGCCCTTCCAACACTGAACACCCAGGGTTTAGACTGAGAAAATTCCAGGCATGGCTGTACAAGTCTATAAGCCCAATACTCAGGAGGCTGATGTTGGACAATTGCCAGGAATTTTTAAAAAATATATATTATAGCCAGCTCCGTCTACCTTGGAGCTGGGGCTGGTGCAGCATGTGGTGCTGGGGATCAAACCATGGTCCTTGTGGTTGTGTAAGCCTGCCTAAGCAGGTGCTTTAGACTACTGAGCCGTCTTGCCTGCCCAATTGCCAGGAATTTGAGGCCAGGCTGAATTACATACTGGTCACTGCCTCCTAAAGGAAAAGCAAAATGGGGAGGGTGGGGAGGAAGAGTCGGAGTTATATTATACCTTTATTTTATAGGATTGTAGGCCTGTTGATTGCACTGCTATAATTTCAGATTTCATTTGAGGGGAAAGAATATTCCAGTCTGGTGTCAGTAGTTTAGGATGAGGGAAAGCTAACAATCCAAAGTCTTCTTGCCCAGGGGGAAGACACTGAGGTACCTGATGCCTGCTGAAGATACACCTTGGTGGGCAGCTCTCCTCCCTCTGGGCTGGCTTGGAACAAACAAAGGATTAATAGTTCCTGTTTCTTACATTAATAAGAGACAGAATCACTAGAGAAGTTGAAGTTTCTAAGGCATTGGCACATTTTAACCCTAGAACTATTGCATTCTATTTACTTTGAATTAAAATAATGATTTACCCCCATGCTCATGAGCTCAGAAAGTAGCAGAGTTGAGTGGAAAGCCCATTGACTTTATAGTTGGACAGATGGGGATTTGAAGGCTGACTGCTCGGTTATATGTTCAGCACTTTGAGAAAGTCACTGCAATCAGGAGGACCAGTTTCTATCATCTGTAAGTCAGAACTAGCAGCAACAATGGAAGTTACCATTAGGACAGATAACACTCACAGAGTGCCCTATAGGAACAGGCCTTTGCAAGTGGTGCTTACCTTCCTGGGAAGTGATTGGAATTCACTAAAATGTGGACAGTCAACATCAGATCTAATTATCCCCCTAACTCCATTCCTTCCTGGAGACTGGCACCCAGAAGTTAACCAACCATGGTGACTGGGCTGCTAAGTAGCAGCACTGGGACTCAAACCCTGGCCCCTGGGCTGGTGATGTTGAGCCCATGGCACACATTCCACAGGTGGCTGCTGGTTATCATTGAAAGCTCTCTAAAAGGTTCGCCATCACTCCCCTAGGTAGTCAGTCAGGTGAATAATCCCAGAAACACACTTTGCTTTGCTTTTGCTTCTGGAAGAAGGTACTCATGAGGGAAGGGAGGACACAGATGGACATTCTGCCCTTGGACTCTTTGGTAGCCTTTGGTACCTTGCTCTGTGGCGTGGTGCAAGGACACCAAGCTAGAAGCAAGAACACAGGAAGCTGTCAGAAATGCCCTCCCCAGCCTGCCCTGCATCCGGCCTCGAGTTCTGGGCCACTTCTGCAGAGCAAAGCCACACCAGTGGAGCAACCAAGACTTCAAACTAGGGATATTTTATTTATGGCTTTAATAATGGAGTCTCTTGGGAAAGGTTTGGTTTCCCATTCCCAGAAGCAAAAATGCTGCTACAGAATGCTGTCAAAATTTATTGCTGCTGTTTTTTCTTTCCACATTTTTTGAGCCACCTTAATAGACTTTAAAATGTACCTTCACAGAAGTAGAATGATCCTAGCGGCTGTTCATTTGGCCACTGTATTCTGTACAAAGCCGGCACCCTGCAGAAAATAGAGACTATAGGTTGATTATGCATCCACCTGCGACAGCCCTATGTTGAACAGGATACATTTATTACTCAAGCTGCACTAACTAAACCTCATTTTAGCTTTGTTTAGTTCTCAGTCCGTGGTCATTGTCCACAAGCAGCCGGAAGGATGATGCACCCAGACCTCCTGGAGGCATTCAGGCTTGACACTGTTTCCATGGCAATGAGACACAGCTAAGGCTCCCATTTCATTTCATTTTAGATCTCAATGATATTATACAAGAAATAGTTTATGCAGAGAATGTCAGGCATCTGAGAAAGGAAGCAGAAGGAAGGGACAGCCAATGGCCTCCTGGGACATGGGACAGTTTCTGTTTAACCAGAAGAACGGGTAATCCTGTGAAGAAGAAGAGGTCAGAGTCAGCACTTGGGTAACTGGTGCAGACTTGTCACGTCCAGACCAGAGTGCATTTCTCTGGCTTGGGGAGACAGACCCAGCCAGAGGGAGGCTTTAGCCTGAGGGAGCCTTGCCTGAAAAAGCTGTGTGTCTGGACAGGAGAAACCCAGCATGGGAATGCTGATAAAAATCCTTCCTGCCAGGGCCAGAGGGTCCCCGGGGTGCAGTGGAGGATGGAGTCAGGTCTCCAGCTCTGTCCCATGTGAGTTTGGGTGGGTCTATTACCTCCACAGGTTCAATTACTGCATGTGAACGGGACTGGGTTCCTAGGAACACCAGGGGAGAAAGTAAACGCACTCTAACAGAGCCTAGACCTAAAGCTCTAGAAGTAGTTTTTAAAATTATTATTAATGAAGCCAGGCATGGTGGCACACACTTGTAATCCCAGCAGTTGAGAGGCTGAGGCAGGATGTGAGTTTGAGACCAACCTGGGCTATAACAGTGAGCTCCATGCCAGCCTAAACTGCATGGTGAGACCCTGTCTCAAAAAGATAATAAATAAATAAATAAATAAATAAATAAATAAATAAATAAATAAACTATTATTATTATTACTGCCTCAGTGCTGGTATTGGCAAAGCATGAATGTTTGTACTTAAAAATGGAAAAATACATGCATGTGTACTACATCAATGAGAAGTATTAACGTAACAAATATTAATTATTCTTTTTGCTTTTTGGTACTGGGGATCAAACCAAGGAATGTTTTTACCATTGAGCTATATCCTCAGCACCCCCACTGCCCACTTTTGACCTAAGGTCTCACTATGTAGTCCAGGCTGGCCTTGAACTCACAGTGATCATCCTGCCTCAGCCTCTCTACTGTTGGAATTACAGGTGTGAGACACCACACCCAGCCTCAGCCCAGTTTTTTCTTTTTTTTTTTTGGTAGTACCAGGGATCAAACTGAGGACCTTGTACTTACCAGGCAAACACTTATTCCCACTTATTCCACTGACTTATCTCCCCAGTCCCTTCAGCCCAGTTTTTAAGAAAATTTTAACTTCAAATGGAATCTCACTAAATTATCCAGATGGAACTTGAACTTTCGATCCTCCTGCCTTAGTCTCCCTGTGTGCTGGAATCATACGTACATAGCACCATGCCTTGTATTACATTCCTACTTTTCTTTTTCTCTTTCTTTGCATGATCTTTTAAAATGTATACATTCTCCCCACCCCATGAAGTTCAGCAAATGCTAAATGTCCCCAAAGATAATTACTTATAGTTTCTTTATGTATTTATGAGTCAGTAATTACTCCAGGGACAAACAGATAATGTTCCGGTCCTTAGGGACCTTCTCAGTGCCATCTCTGGCAGGATTGTTGAATAAGGCGAAGTAGGTAGTTGCCCAAGGAAGAAAACAAAGGTCAGAGTTATATAGCAATTACTGTTTGGACCAGAAAACATGGTTCTGGGGCTTGGAGTGTCACTTAGTGGTAGGGCAGCTGCTTAGCATGACCAAGGCTCAATCCCTGACATGTCGAAGAAAAAACAAAGAATGATTTTTTTTTTTTTTTTTTTTAGACAGGGTCTCACTGTGTAGCTCAGGCTGCCCTTGACCTCAAGAAATTCTCCTGCCTCTGCCTCCCAAATTCTGGGATTATGGCATGTGACTCTTGGTCCCACTTTCAGGGGTTCTCTTGGCTATACCCCTTTTTCCTCTGGGGGCCTCCAGCTCCAGTGCCAGGCTTATGGTATGGTCCTTATGAGGCCGAGTTTTCTGCACCCTTTCCTCGGGCACCCTGCAGGGCAGGGATGCAGACTTTATTTTACAGCTGCTGAGACCGACAGCCTAATGAATATTTGACCAAAGGATAACTACTGAATGTCAAGCTGGTCATCTACCAAAAGAAGTACTCTTGCCAGGCATGGTGGCACTGTCCTGTAATCTCAGCTCTTGGGAGGCTGAGGCAGGAGGATTGCTATCAGTTGAAGGTCAGCCTGAACTGTACAGCAAGACCCGGTCTCCAAAGGTGAAGGAGAGTATGCCTTTCGATCTCAATCAAAAAGGGAGCAGGTGGTATCTGTTGAACATACGTGGGGGAGAGGGAAGATGGCCTTAACTTTATCTCTGCTCTGCGGGAAACAGGTAAATGAGAGCGAAATCATAGGACTGGAAAGGCAGGCGCGTGTCTTACTTCACTAGGTGGGAATGATTGCCCCTAACCTAAGCATAAATGGCAGGAGTTTGCAGGGAGCCAGGGTCCCTCATGCAATAGCACAGAGGCAGATTTCTACCTCTGGAGTGACAACAAACAGCCGGGCCTAGAGACACAGACATGAATCCTCCAGATGGTGGTGGAGGGTGACCTGTCTGTTATCTGTTGCCCAAGGAAAGTGGTTCGGGCCTGACTTGGATGTAAGAAACAAGGACTCTAATCCTCTTTACAGGGCTCCTTAGACTCAGCCTCTTTGTCACTAATCTCTTATCATTTCCTCCTTGTCATTCTCCCCTAATCTCTTTGATTTAAAGGCTCCTACTCAAGCGAGAGATGGAGATGCCGAGACAGGGCTTTACTTTATGGTGTTTTCTCCCAAGTACCCTGCTCTTGCCTGGAGTTCTTTTTTTTTTTTTTTCTTGTTTCAGAACCTTTGTTTATTCACTCATTTTTTCACTCATTTTTATGGCCCGCTCAGCCTGCCCCGAGAGCAGGGCTGGCGCAGCATGTGGTGCCGGGGATCGAACCGTGGTCCCTGAAGCCGCCTAAACTTTCCCAAGCAGGCGCTTTAGACCACTGAGCCATCCCGCTGGGCCCCTTGCCTGGAGTTCTTAAACTGCCATTTCATGGCCCAAGGTTTTGCAACTCAAAAGACAGGGAAATACAGTTTTCTCATGTCATAAATATACATAGCAGAAATTTACAACCTCCCACATTTTTTGAGCATTGTTGCAAATGTACATGACAGTCGTGTAACCATCACAGCCAACATATAGAATAATTTTTAAAAACTTTTTTTGTTGTTTTTTCAGAACTTTTATTTATTTGTTTATTTATTTATTTATTTATCTATTTGTTTGTTTGTTTATTTATTTATTTATTTATTTATTTATTTATTTATTTATTTTTATGGCTGTCTCAGCCCGCCCCGAGGGCAGGGCTGGCGCAGCATGTGGTGCTGGGGATCGAATCGTGGTCCCTGCAGCCACCCAAACTTTCCTAAGCAGGCGCTTTAGAGCACTGAGCCATCCTGCCGGGCCCCTAGAATGTTTCTATCACACACACAAAAAAAAAAAAAAAATCCTTAGGACCAACTAGCAGTCCATCACCCATCATCCCCAGGCCTTGTTGTCCCTGTTTTCTGTTCCTGTAGTTGTACTTTTTCCAGAATGACAAACAGTAGGCAGCTTTTGACTCTGGTTTCTTTCACTTAGCATAATGCTTGAGAAATTCTCCGTGTTGTGTAGCTCAGTAAGCCAATTCTTTTTCTCTTGTTTTGAGACAGGTTCTCTACCACGTAGCCCAGGCTGACCTTGAACTCACAATCCTCCTGCCTCAGCCTCTTTCTATTGAGATTACAGGAGTGTGCCACCATGCATAGCTTCAGGTTGTTCCTTTCTACTGCCAAATAGTATGCCAGTGCCTGTATGGACCACAGAATCCTTCACCAGTTGGTGAGTGCTTTTGTGTGGCTTCTAGCTCATGCTTCTATGAAAAAGCTGCTATAACATATTTGGAGAAGTTTTATGTAAGTTATGTATATATTTTCAGTTCTCTTTGATAAATTTCTAAGAATGGGATTGCTGGGATCATGTGGGAAGAGGGAGTTTAAATTTATAAGAAACTGACACACTGGTTTCCCACAGATGTTCCAGCCATACATACAGGAGACTTCTAGTTTCTGCACGTCTTTCTTAGCACTTAGCACTTTCTTGGTGCGTTCACTCATTTACTGAGTCATCCGCAGCCACCCAGCCATCCCAACAGATGTGTAGACCTCCTTCTCTTTCTGACCTCTACTGCCACATTCCCCCCTTAGGATAAACACCAGAAAATCCTTTCTGATGAACAAGGTGCAGATCCAAAATGAAAATTAAGAGTGGCTTTTGCATAACAGCTTAAGAACTATCTTTCGCTCTATGCAAAAACAAAAAGAGGAGACCGAATGAAGAAACGTGAGGACAGGAGCTGGGTAGGGGAAGCTGGGCTGGGACTCAGGCCTTTCCAGTATGATTCTATTTTGTTGATCATTCAGAGAAGAAACACACCATTTGGCCAAGTTTTTCTGGTTAACCCATTTGGAAAAATCTCTTTCTACTGCTTGCAGCATAGATTATAAAATCATCCCCTTTTGTTAAGCCCTGTTATCCAAACTAATCTCCTTTAAGCTAGAAACACCAGCTCTCCCAGAGAGATGGCGGGGATGCTGGCATGGCTAAGACAGCCATGTATAAAGAAATTATAAAGGGCCACACATGGAGAGAAAGACGCAACCCTTGACCTGAAATCTTGCTGTTTTCTAGTTGCTCAAGAAAGTCATTTGACACGTTGACACTTTGAATCCTTTTAAGGAATCGTCCTGTTCCTTCTCATTACTCTGCATTCACTCCATTGACACATGGGCTGGCAGTGTAATCCTGCCTTTTATAATCTGGGCCATATAGCTCAAGGCTCTGCTGAGACTATTATGTCTAGAAGAAACCTCTTAATTTAGCGTCTAGAAAACTCAAATCTGAAAGGGAGATGACAGCCCCCTCCCTCTCTTTGAGAATGAAAAGGATGGCTTTTCTTCCAGCTGTGTGCACACTCACTGCTTGTCTTTTTTTTTTTTTTTTTTTCTTTTATCTTTTGGTTTTTTGATACAGGGTCTCACTACGTAGCTCAGGCTGGCCTCGAACTCACAGCCACCAGTCTCCTGCCTCAGTCTCCTGAGTGCTGGGATCATGGATGTGCACCACCACACCCAAGTCTGTCACTTTTTTACCCCATGCAAAGAAGAGCAAGGGGCAACAGGGGCCCCAGGGTGGGAATTTCGAAGAACTTGGGTAATTTGCTGATGGTTTCTAAGCAACAAATCAAGACTTGCAAGCAAAGGCTGCTCCTCATTCCGGACACCATGCGGACCCATTTCCCCCAAAGTCCTGTATCCCGGGTGACCCAGGATGATAGCAAATGTAAAAACCTGCTGAAATTTAGCACCTGCATTTGAGAACCACACTTCAGACATCTGTTCTGAAAAGTAATGGTGACACAATGGGGTCAAATGAAGCTGTCAGAAAAATAGCTACTAATAATAGCTCGCAGGTACCAAGCGCCTTGCTGGTTGCTAGTGTTTCACACATGCTTTTCATTGCCCTTCACAGTAACCCTCTGAGGTAGTCCTGTTAGTAACACAGCTTTACAATAAAAAAGCTAAGGCTTAATGAAACGGTGACTTCTTTTTGGGGGAAGGTTGAGACAGGGTCTCCCTGTGCAATTCAGGCTGGTTTCGAACTCACTGTGCAGCCCAGGCTAGCCTCAATCTCACAGCAGTCCTCCTGCCTCAGCCTCCTGAGTACTGCAATTACAGACATGCACCACCATGCCCACCCTAATGTAATTTCTTTTTAGAAATTTTTTATTTTAAAGAGAACCAAAAACACAAGAACAAAGATTAAAAACAAAGCAACAAAAACCA
>PVJA010039766.1:0-18931 GCA_004027025.1 Myocastor coypus | reverse complement strand
AGGCAGGAGGATTGGTGTGAGTTCGAGACCAGCCTGGGCTACAAAAGTGAGCTCAAGGCCAGCCTCAACTGCATAGCGAGACCCTGTCTCAAAAAGACAAAAAAAAAAGAAAGCAACTTGGTCAAGGAGTGAGTGGTGAGGGGCCTTTGAGGAATCTAGGGGAGGAACAAAGAGAAGCAGTCCAGGAGGACACAGCTAGCCAGGCCAAGGCGATCTGTATATTTATGGGAGGTGCTGTAAACAGAGGCTTGCAGGAAACAGCAGAGAGAAGAGAGAAGGGTGAGACCCAAGAGAACCTCCCAAGGATAAGCAGTGTGTACCCTGTCTGTAAGTGCAGAAACTCTTTGGGACACAAAGCGATAACTGCCCCATGGCGAGGGTCGCAACAGACCTGGGAGGTAGACTGGCATCCTACTACTTTATACAAAGACAGAATTCTGAGCAATAACTCCATTTTCACCCAGTCAGCTGTGGCTCTTGGACTGTGGGAGACTAGGATTCCTTCTGTCCCAGATGCCCCTACACCCTGGGGGAAGATAGGAAGACAAAGGAGATGGAAGATCAGAAAGAGTGAGTTGTGGAGGCAGAGATGAGTGAAGAGGAGGTCATGAAGACAGGCCCAGAGCTGTCAAGAAGGGAAGACAGTGTTAAAGGATAAGGATTTAAGTCAGTAAGGTGGACAGTCAAATGGCACCTTTACCTAAAGTTCTTAGCCAACTTCTGCCTCCATGTGGGTTCTCTCTGCAGATCAGGTGATAAAACTCCTTGGCATTTTCTTAATGAGACTTTACTTGAAACATCAGAGACAAATGGGAGCCAGAGGAAAAAGGAGTGAGTCAGGAGACCCCAGTTTTCACTTTGCCTTGTATCAGTAAGCTGGGTCTCCTTGGGTAAATCTCTGGAAAATGAGAGAAAGAACGGATGGCAGGAAATGTGTGTGGTCACATGCCCTCCCAGCCAGCCATTCATGGCTGTATTGGCTTCTGTGGGGCAAATGGTTACAAGGATCACTGGACCCTTTCCACAAAAATCAAGACAAACTAAACTCCAGGCAGACAAGCTGTCCTCAAAGACTAGACCAGGGAATGATGCTCGTCTGCCACGCAACCCCAGTGTGACTTTCCTTCACTGTGACTGCCCAAAGAGGCCCTTTCATCAAAACTCTATGAATCATTTGGGACAAGTCTGTGCTGCTTGTATCTGGGGAAATAAAAACATACTATCAAAGAGAAAAGCAAATTTGTGGTGTATCTGAAAATAGCACCCAGATGTATTGGCTTTCTACTTTACCCTTCTGTTACATACAGCTCTCCCTGGATTTGCTGTAACAAGGGACTCTCAACTCTCATACACCCTAGATAAATTAGATTACCAGTGTAGTGCAGGAGTGTGGAGGTATGAAAGAAACAGGGTTTCTAATTCTTGCCATTCTAATGGGCCTGTCCTAACTGCTTCCCCACTGCAGGTGCCCTGCAGTCACATGCTTTTGTCAAAAGATCTGCAGCTTCAGGCTGTTCCCTCTGCATAAAAGAATAGTGGAAAAACAGACAGTTAAGAAGAAGGAGGAGAAGGAGGAGAACAAAGGAGGAGGAGGAGGAGGAAGAAGAGAAGAAAAGACAGAAAGAAAAAGAAAAAATAGTTAAATATTTTGGGAACCTTTCAACTTCCCAAGCTTGTAAAGCACAAGTTGACCATCATCTTTCTGCAGAGTCCCCACAAGTAAGCCGGGAGGTTGACACCCACTCCCTACACCCCACCCACGCACAGCCCACTAGAGAGGAGTAACTCCTGTTGCTGAGGCGGTTTGCTGATGTTTCCACCTGGCTCAGAAAGCAGATGTATTAACAGCAGGCCAGGGAAGGACACTGGTTCCAAGTTGAGTCTAAACAGAGGGTCCACCAACCGCTGAGCTTTCCCAGCATGCTCCCAGCTTCCTCTTCCTCTAACAAACTTTGTGTGTGACTCACACAGTCTGCAGAGTGAGGCATTAAGCAGACTCACTGCTGGGTTAAATTGGGAATGTGTCTTCCCCTCAGGTTCGAGATCGAGCCCCTACCCCGCCTTGGGAGTGGGAGGTGAACATGGTTCCAATTCTTTTTGCTGGTCCTAGAATTGCTAGCTCTTACAGTCTTGGACTTTGCTCTATTATGTCACACACACACACACACACACACACCCCTGCCCTTGGAGGCTCTGTGATGCAGCCCATTTCTACACTGCCACACAACGGACTGCAATGTAGGACCCCAGACATGCTCTTCTTCACCTCCATGCCTGCTAAAGCCAGAGTAATTGCTGGCACATTATACCAAGCAGAGCAGCGCTTGGAGCTGGTCAGCTAAACTGCTGCAAGTGGTGGAAGAGATCGCTGGGCTAGGGGGAAGAGAAGTCAGGGCTGCGCTACGCCTTCTCCCTCCATCCCTGCTGAGGGCCAATCTGGAAGTTGTCGAGCCTAAGGCCACCAAGCGAGCCGGCGGGCGGCTGGGGCAGGCGGAGGCCAAGTCCACCAAGGGAGCAAGGGACGACTCGCCGCGTGCTCTTTCGCCCGGCTGCCGCCGCACCGCCGGCACTGCCTGCCACATCCCGGAGCCGCGAAGGCGGCAGCGCGCCTCCCTCCGCCCTGGCCCGGCTTCCCACAGAAAACTCCTCAGCACAAACCGCTTTGTTAATCCTGCAAACGCAGTCACGCGACCACCTCCACCAACACACCCAGCCTGCTTGGCTCGGGAAAGGACCCGCGTTCCCCGGAGCCCCGGCACTCGCGGCTCGGCGGCCGCGCACTGCACGGCGCCTGCCGCGCGGGAGCGGAGGATCCCGCAGACCCGGTGTCCACCGCCGCCGCATCTTTGTCCTCTCGGCATCCGCGCGCGCAGAGAGAGCGCCGACACCGCGCGGCCGGACGCCGGGTCAGCGGCGCTCTCACAGCTCGCAGGGGCAAGCGAGGGGACAAAGGTCCGCGTCCTGGAAGTTTGCGGAATGGGCTCCTGCGGGCGGGGGCCGCGCCCTCCTTACCGTACATCTCTGCGGGGCGCGCGCCTCCCAGGAGGCCGGCGTGGCCGTGTCGTTCGCAGCCCGCTCTCGGGGACGCCTGCCTTCATTCACAGCCCAGTCCGGGCGGCGGGGCGGAGCGCGGCGGGGCGCGGCGGAGTGGGGTGGGACCGGGCGGCGCTCGCAGCCCCTCAGCCCCCGGCAGACCACGCCGCCTGCAGCTCTGCTCTCGGCGCGCGGTGGCGCAGAGGGCGGAGGCTGAGCGGCTGCCGCGCCCCCTCCCGGCCACCTCGCGCCCCGCCCGTCAGCCGAAGCCTGGCTCCCTTCTCTCCGCGAGCCCCCGGCGCTGCCCGGAGGAAGCCCGCGCAAACTCCCTCCTCGGTGCCTAGTGGGCAGGCCGACGCCGGGATTTTCCTATCCACGGACCATGGAGCAGAGGATGTGGGATGCTTCGGGTGTTCCCCTCCCCTAGCCATCTCCCGGCCAAGGAGGTTATCCAGGGGCGCAGGAGGAGGAATTGGACCCAGCCCTCACAGCCCTGGCTCCCTTAGCCAAGCTTTCTCCAAGGAAGCCCTCTGCCGCGAAGGCGCGCTTGTTTGCTGCCGAAGGGCGTCCTTCCTGGGCCAGTACGCAGGAAATACACCCCACTCCCAACGCCAGGTGTAACAGGAAGTCCGCCTGCTTTTCCTCTCCCAGATGTCTAATTTTGCAGATTTCTAAATTTGCAGACGGCGCCTGCAGGACCTCCCCAGCTATGTCCCAAGATCAACTTGAATTCACTGTACCTGTGACCCTGTAAGAGACGGACACTGACAAGGCAGAAGCTTTAGGCTCAGGCACCTCACCCTGACGCTCTTGCCATCTAGTTCAGAAAATATCCCTGCGTAACTACCTACATCCCTACATCTCATGGGCCTTACTGTGTCTCAAAAATAGTACAGGTACACTGGGTTACCTATCTGTAGGCCAGGAATTTACCATCTCTGAACTTCATTTTTGTACTGAAATTTAAATGAAACCGACACAGAAGTATACTGTGGCACTCCCACTGTTTATTTTCTTTCTTTCCTTCCAAGACAAGAACAAAACCAGAGAGAAGATCCATGTTGTCAGGCTCTTAAGATAGTACTGTTTCTGTTGTATCCCAAAGCTACCTCTTCTGTTTCTTTTTGGCATCATCTCCAAGCCCCCCTCCTCAAACAGTACACACTCCATGTTTTCAAGTTTTATTTCTTTTCCTTCTGTACCTCTCTTAGCAGCATGAGTGATTCAGAAACTCCCTGGACTCTCAGAGAAGATTCCCGGAGCTCACATTTAGTGTAGACCCTCCAGTGACCCCCAAAAGCTGTTCCTCTGTTTCCAGCTTCAGGACAGAACAGGACAGGTGGCCTCTGATAGACACCTCACTCAGGGCAGGAAGCAAAGTCTGGCATCTGGACTATCCAGACATGCTCTTTTCCTATCCACCATTCCCTTCAACACAATAAATGTGTGCTGAGGAACCTTTGGTGTCCACAGCATGGAGGGAGGTACAAGATCTGCCTTCAGAAGTAAAGTGTCTTTCACAGAGCAGCAGGCACTACTGGTGGAAATGCATAACAAAGAACAGTCAGTTCTATATGAGAGGTGCAGACCTCTGGAAATTCAGAGGGCTCCTAGGTTAGTAGGTTAATTTATTGATTTGGTTTAAGGGGTGGGTTATGTGTTATTGAACTCTTTCTTTCTTTCTTTCTTTCATACTTCATATAAGGGATTAAGCCCAGGGCCCTGAAGTACATCCTCAGTCCTTTTTAAAAGTATGAACTAATAAAAAAATTATGGACCACAAAAAAAAAAAAAAAAGATTTCCCACAAAGTATGTAAAAGAGCTAATTAAAAAATGGCAAGTGAGCCAGATGTGGTGGCGCATGCCTGTAATCCCAGCACTTTGGAAGCTGAGGCAGGAGCATCAGTGTGAGTTCGAGACCAATCTGAGCTACAAAAGTGAGCTCATGGCCAGCCTGAACTGCATAGCAAGACCCTGTCTCAAAAAATAAAATAAAATAAAATAAAATAAAGGCAAGTGAAATGAATGGACGCTTCTTAGAAGAAGTACAGATAGTAAATAAACAGTGAAAAAATGTCCAGCATTTCTGGCTATTAGGAAAATAAAAATTAAAACTATACTGAAATTCAGGCTGGGGAGATAGCTCAGTAGAATAAGTGCTTGCCTGTCAAGTGCAAGGTTCAGAGTTCAATCCCCAGTATCACGGGGGAAAAAAAAATTCTAGCTTACTCTAGAAAGAATGGCTACTACTATCAAGAATCAAATACTGTAATAATAACAAATGCTTCTGAGGCTGGAGGGAGAAAGGAGCCCTTCTAGATTATTGATAAGAGTATAAATTAGTATAATCACTCTGGAGGTCAGTGTGGAAATTCTTCAGAAAACTAAAACTAGAAATTCCATTCAACCTAGCTATTCCCCTTCTATATATCTTTCTGAAAGAGTTAGAGACATCATAGTAAAAGGATACATGCATACCCATGTTTAGAACAGCACAGCTTATAACAGTTAAACCTTGGAATCAGCCTATATGTCCATCAACAATGAATGGTAAAGAAAAGGAGGCATTTATACACCATGGAATTACTCTACCATAAAGAAGGATAAACTTGAGGTGTTTGTAGGTAAATGGATACAGCTCAAGATGAGACCATAATATTAAGTGAAATAAATCAGACAGACAAGTCTAAGTGTCCCATGCTTCCTTTTATAAGAGGAACCTAACCTAAAACATAAAGAGCAAGAGCCTAGTATGGTGGTGCACACCTGTAATCCCAGCACTCAGGAGGCTGAGATAAAAGGATCCTGCAAATTTGAGCTCAGCCTGGGCTATGCAGTAAGCTCAAGGCCAGCCTGAATTGCACACCCATACCCTGTCTCAAAAAACAAAAGAAAAAAAAAAAAAGACAGGCTCTGCCTGAGAGGACAGGCAGTCTTTCCAAATGCAGAGATAATGTAAATAATTCCAGCCAGAGGGACTGACATTTGCAAAGGTCAGAGATGGTATCAGGTAAGGGGAATGTGAGGCATGGTGTGGGATCCTGTCTGACTGATGCAGAGTTGAAGGGGAGTCAGAAGTGACAGCAAGGCTTGGGCCTGTTGGGAGAATCTGAGCACCCAACCCGAAGGCTTTCTGTCCACTCTTGTGCTCCAGATATAGCAAATAAAAATACAAGATGCCCGCTGGGCACAGTGGTACATACCTGTAATCCCAGCACTCTGGAGACTGAGGCAGAAGGATTACTGATAGTTTGAGGCTAGCCTGGGCTATGTAGTGAGCTGAAGGCCAGCCTGAATTACAGTGAGACCTTGTCTCAGAAAATTAATACATACACATATGTATATAAAATGCCCAAGGAAGTTTGAATTTCAAATACATAAGCAAACATTTGCAATGTTTCCATAATGCAACATTTGAGACTTTCTTATGCTAACATTTTTTATTTTCTAAAACTCAAGACTTGGGGCCTGGCAGGATGGCTCAGTGGTCTAAAGCGCCTGCTTAGGAAAGCTTGGGTGGCTACAGGGACCGTGGTTTGATTCCCAGTACCACAAGCTGCGCCAGCCCTGCCCTCAGAGCAGGCTGAGCCGGCCATAATAATAAATAAATAAACAAAAGTTCTGAAACAAGAAAAAGAAAAATTCTTTTTTTTTTGTCTTTTTGAGACAGGGTCTCACTATGCAGTTCAGGCTGGCCTTGAGCTCACTTTTGTAGCCCAGGCTGGTCTCGAACTCGCACCGATCCTCCTGCCTCAGCCTCCCAAGTGCTGGGATTACAGGCGTGCGCCACCACACCCGGCTCCTAAAAAAAAAAAAAATTCTTAAAAAAAAACCTCAAGACTTCACCTGCATTTCATCTGGCAACCTGAGTTCGCATCACATTTTGGAGGGTGCTGTTCCATTCCCAGGACTGAACCAGGCCTGGAAGAAGTCTCTCCTCCCACTCTCACATTTTGCTTTCCCAAATAAATCCCCTTGTATAAGGTTGGGATGATAGCTCAGTGGCATAAACACCTGCCTGGCAAATGCAAGGTCCCAAGTTCAGTCCCCAGGACTCAAAACAAAACAAAACAAAATAAGCAAGTAGCCAAGAAAACCCCAAAATTGGCCTGGGAGCTAGTTCAGTAGCATAAGCCCTTGCCTGGCAAATGCAAGGTCTTGAGTTTTATACCTGGTACCACACACACACACACACACACACACACACACACACAAAAATTCCCTTGTATAAAGTTCCTTAGGGGAGAAAGTAGGGTCACTGGCTCACCCATACCCCTTGGCATGAGCACAGGGGCCCAAGGCCCTTTGTGTGTGAACATAAGCCTTTTCTAAAAGCAACTTACTCATCATATACTTGCAAGAACCATAGGCAAAAACCTTCAGTCCCTGCTCTCCAATGGGCTCATTCTCCAACATTGCCCTCTGGGTTCTCTATATGTGCTGTGGTGAAATAATCAACCTGTGCCCAGCTTCTCTGAGTGGTAGTTTTAATGTTTAGATAAAATGTGTTCAAGAGCTAGTGGTACATGCCTGTGATGTCCGCTACCCCACAGGCTGAGTCAGGAGAAAGACAAGTTTTGGTGATTTAGCAAGACCCTATTTCAAAATTTAAGTGGGGTTGGGGAGGATGGGTATGTAGCTCTCTGACAAAGTGCTTGCCTTGCATACATGAGGCCCTGGGTTCAATCCCCAGAACATATACCCCCTTCTTCCCCTATCCCCACCCCCAGAACTGTGCAGGAAATAGTACTGTCAAGAGTTCACAGTGGTGGTGTTACATAACAAGGAAGCTGATTTAAAGTAACAGTCTCCAGAGCAATGTGCTTGTCAGGGAAGAGACACCAAACAGAAATCTGCTATGTAGAAAGCTATGGAGAGGAGGGAAAATTAGAACTGGGATTGCCACGTTGAGTAGGGTCTTGCTTTCTCTGCAGAAATCCAAAGTAAGAGTGATGGCTTTGACAGGAAGGAAAGTGGGAAGGAAGGCCCATTTATAGAACTGTCCAAATGCTGTGGGTCTGTGGCAGGCCCTTTATTCAGGACTCAGTACAGGACTTGCCATGGCCCAACTTTGTGAAGGCATGAACGTAATAGATCTTGGTGGGAACTTTCTTCAGAATCTCCCCCCCCACACACTTTTTTTTTTAAAATCTCTTCTTGGCCTAGCAACATATGGTAGGTACTACATTCCCTCCTGGAGCTGGGCTGTGACATGAAGTCACCTTTTCCAGTCAGCCCCATGTTCCACAGTTCGCTGCACTGCGAAGTTAGAATGTGCATAGGTGGATTAAGTGCATTTCCAGCTCATAATGGCCTTTATCACGATGAAACCCACTATCAGTGGAGGAGCTTCTGTACTTCCATTCTCATTTTATGGCTAGGAAAATGGGCCAAGAGAGACAGTCAATGCTGCAGTCATGGTAGAGCAGGAATTCAAGTCTGGAACACTCTGCCCAAGATGTGATTCCCATATGGCACCACACCTTGCAGCTCATGCTGATATCCAAGTACTACTGAAATTAAACCCAAGGCTTCTTCCTGGCAGTCTAAAGCCCCCTGCCCCTTCCCTGCTTTACTTGCATTTCCTCCTTTGCCTCATATGTATTTCACCCTCTATTCCATCTCTCCAGGGTTTGGAGGTGACATCAGGCTATCTAGACCAAACCAGGTCCTTAGCTTGCACTCCTCTCAGCACTTATCACTGGAGTGCTGGGTGTTGTCAGCGGGAGCCTGGGAGGTCTCCTGGGACTGGTTGACCTAGGCCAAAGGGACTAAGCCTAGGAAAAGTTTACTATTCTTTGGTCAAAGTGCATCCTGATCAGGGTGGCCACCCTGAAGAACAACAACTTTGGCAGTGACAGCTCTGAAGACCACTTCTGCAATGACCAAGCACCACACAAAGGTCCAGAGCATCCTTATAAACAAGAGGTCAAATTTCCTGTGCTCCAGAGAAGGAAGGCTTAGAAGTAGAAGATGAGCCACTGCATGAAATGTTCACCTACATCTGGACATCTGGACTTCCTTTAGCCTAGGAGTCTGGCTTGTTGAGGTCCAGCCTCATGCCACTGTGTGCACATGAAAGCCTCTAAGCTCCTAAGCCACAGCACCTACAGCATCTCTCCATCTGGGCACTAGCCTTGAGCAGCCCTTGTGGTGGGAAGAAGGAACAGGAAGAAGAGGTTGGCCCGAAGAATGAAGCTTCAATCTCAAGACCTGGAGAAAGGCCCAGGGAGTCCCAGAGGGGAAATAAGGCTATAAGGTTTGTCACACAGCTGTTCTGTGGTAAGGCCAGAAATAGAAGCCAGGAGTCCTGACTCCAGACTGGTGCTTGAACCCTGGCACTTCTCCCTTACAGTAGGTTAATTATGCTGACCTACTTATCAAAGGCCACAGGGAAAGAACAGCCTATAAAAACAATGCTCAGGTGTAGGAGTGGGAAGTCTCCAAGACTTAAAGACCTGTCTTCATCATGCTAGCCAGGCAGCTTTTGTCACCAAGATCGCTGTGGTCACTTTGGACTGCAGGAATGCTGTAGGGGCTGCTGCTAGGAGAGCAGAGTGCCCAGAGTGGAGAAGGCCATTACAGATCAGATTTTACAATTATATTTGACCACAGAATGAGAGGACTTTGAGACATTGACTGCTGACATACTGAGATTTAAAAGCACCAAGCAAGCTCTGCCAGCTGTCATGCTCTTCACTACATTGGATTCCCACCTGTCTTCCTGGCGCAAGGCCAATTCACTGTTTCTAAATACTACTCCCTCTGGTCCTTGGAAGCTCCTTTCCCACATGAAATTCCAAGCCATGTCCACTTGCTTCTGGTTAAAAAAAAGTACAGCTCTTGCTACATCAATGCCAAGCCTCTGCCCTAGACCAAGGAAACCTAGCTTTCTGTCTCCCTGGCTGCCAACTGTCAGCAGGTGCTAGTTCCCTTTGGTGACTCTCTCTAGCCTGTGTCATCCCCACTCTCACTGGAGGACCCATGTCTACCCCACCCTCAGTGGGGCAGCAGGCCCAAGATGCCATTTCTATCTTGTCTTCCTGTTGATAGGCAGAGCTGGAAAGAGAGGGAGACATGGGATGTGAATACTGCTCAGGTGGGTGATCTGAGAAGGTCAGCTCTGACTCTTCGGGCTAGGGCTAAAGAGACCTACATCTCACCACAGCCAGAAAGATGAGCTTGGCTAGATTCTGGCCCACTTAATCAAAGGGTTGGTCAAACAAGATGGAAAAATAGGGAAACAAATGCTTCCTGGAAACTGTAGACGTGGCTCCGAGAACATATAGAAAGCTGAGGTCAAAAGCTTGAACATTGGTGCTGGTGGGGAAGGAGCCATAGGTTCAAATGGCCCAGATGTAAACCCCATAAGCAGGTCCTGCTGGGCCACCTGAACTAAAAACCCTGCTTTTCTCACTCCTGCTCAATGTCTTATGTTGGCTTTGGACTAGAAATCACCCTTCTTTCCACTAAAGGGTGTGATTTTTACATTCATCTGTCGAGCCTTTACTAGCTCTGTAGTTAGGTATCCCTGGTCCAAACTCTGCTTGGCCAAAGTATTCCTCTTTTTTTAAAAATTAGGAATCAAAATCAGGTCCTTGAGCTTACTAGGCAGTCATTTGTACCACTGAGCTATATCCCTGCTCCACCAGATTCCTCTTTGGTACTCAGCTCCAGTTCTCAGCTTTTAAATCTCTAGCCTAATTCTTTTCTGATTCAAGAACAATAGCTCAGTTCAGCCTTATAACATGATCCAAGGAAGAGGATGTTCAGATAGAGCAAAAGTAATGGAGAAGTTCAGACGTCTCTATACCATCATGCATGTAACAAAGTCAGCACCAACTTGGGAGCCCATTGATATCTGATGTCTGCTAGGGTGGCACCTATGATCTAAATTACAGAACATGCATTTATTGAGAGTACACTACTACCTGCAAGAGATTTTGCAGAAAGAGAAGTAAGAACATTTTTTGCCATCCATTCAACTGAGTCTAGCAGAGAAAATGAGGAGAGCCCGAAAAATGATGAATCAGAAGACAGGTTGAAAGGTAGCCCTAGGAAGAACCAAGGAAAACTCCACCTGGCTGGGCTGGGAAGAGACATGGAAAGGGAAGAGGGAAAACTAGAGAAGAATATAATGTGAGCAAAGGCAGGGGTTGGGAAGTCACCACCAATTACTGGAGAAGCAAATGGCTCACATGATGGGAATTTGAACCTGCCAAATGGACAGGCTGAGAGACATGGCAAGAAGGCAGGTTCTGGTCCACTCAGAGGTCTTGAGTATCAGCCCAGGAGGTGGTTAGCAAGGGGCCAGGGTCAGGGTCAGCGAGGAGAATTTTTCTGCAGCTGGACAGTGAATGGGCCATTACCAGTGTGAACTGCTGCAATAGGTGGAAGAGGAGATGGACCAGAAGGGCAGTGGCTAGAGAATGAGCAGGTCACAATGACCAGACATGTGCCTTCCTGCCTCATGACTACCCCTTCCATAAAGATTCTTCCAGATCCAGAGCCTAGAAAATGTATGACAGGTCTGTACAGCAGTCTCTTCCCTCCTAATCTTTTCAGAAAGGAATAAGACATGATTACAAAGGTCATCTGCATTCCTATGCATTCTTGTTCCCCTTCCCTCAGGAAGTGACCCTTATCATGACCCAAAGTAGACCACACACACCTCCTGCTTGGGACACTCTTCAGATTTAGAGGTCTTAGGCCCAAGGGACAGGAAACTCATGCTATTGACTTAGAGCCTTCTCTGCCTCCTAGCTGCATGGGTAGAAGAGACAGTAACTGTTTCTACATTGTTTAGCTCAGTACATGGGAGTTTTCTACTTAGAGACTGGATCAGGAGGAGAAATTCATCTGCAACATATCCTGTGTCATTTTTCAGGAATCTAAGAGTGGCAGGAAATAGCTGAACTAGGTACAAGGTCAGCCAAGGGAGGGAGAACTCACACGTTGGCCTTCAGGTTAATTATGAGATGGGGTTGGGGAAATTCATATTTTCCAATTTCCTACTAGGTATTAGGCACACACCAAGCCCAAAACCCAGGGCCCAGCACATAGTAGGTACTCAAGATATAATAATTGAATAAAGCTTCTTACTCTATCTCTAAACCTCTATGAACTACACAGACTGGAATTAGGGTTTTTTAAATTTTTTCCTCCAAGATAAGATCTCTCTGTGTTGCCCAGGCTGGCCTTCAACTCCTAGGCTCAGTCAATATTCTTGAATAGCTGGGATGACTGGCATAAATATAGCAGGAGACTCATGCCTAACAGGAAACTCACTGTTACTGTTTGTAAGACATCCCTGGTAGGTGTAGTAGAACACAGCTATAACCCCAGCACTAAAAAAGGCTGAGGCAGGAGGATTGTAATTCAAGTCTCATCAGCAATTTAGTAAGATCCTGTCTCAAATTAAAAAATAAAAAAGGAATTGGGAAGGGACTGAGTTCAATTCCAGTGGGGGTTTTTTGTTTGTTTGTTTTTTGTAAGGACATACATTAAAGGATAGGAGCAGTATTCTAATCTAGGTTTGTCTTTCTAGCTCTGAGCTTTGTTCTCTTTTTTCTGCTTCTTACCAGATTGCAAGCAGATAAGCTACTATAAGGTATTTCTAGTTGAGTTGTTTTGTTTAGTTTGGTTTAGTTTAGTTTCACTTAGCTTAGTTTAGCTTAGCTTAGCTTAGCTTAGCTTAGTTTAGTTGTTTTATTGTGTTTCATTTTGTTTTTGAGACAAGAGCTCTCTAAGTTACCCAAACTGGACTTCAACTTGCCTGTACTGGGATTATAGGAACTACAATTTTGGGATGTGGCAACAGATGGGCCATAGATGAAAATGACCACTATAGCTCCACTGGGAGCTGAAGGGATATTTCACAAAGTGGTCCTGTTGACTTATATCAGCACCCGCATCAGGCTTGCTGAGAAGCAGAGGCCTGGGCCCACCCCTGACCAAGGAAAGAAAGGCTGAGCTCTATTAAAGGAAGACACTGGCAGGTACCAGGTGGAGGCTGCTGTGTGTTAACTGCAAAGCACACTCCTCAGCCCTCTTTGGTGGTGGTGGTAACAGGGATGCTTCCAGAAGGAAACAAGGAGAGTGAAACCCAGAGGAGCCACACAAGGATCTGGCAGATGCTCTAATGAGAAGATGAATACTAGCACCAAACTGAGCACAGTTGTTCGAGTAGGGTGACTAAGAGTAAAGCAGACTATAATGTACATGATATGGAAGAAGAAAAGCATTTAAGGAGGGAATTATTGTTTACAAAGATGCCTCAGGCTTTGGGAAATATGAATAACAGAGGGGTATGGGTGCTCACAGTCTCTGGTGATCATATTGTACTAGCACCTCTCTTCTACCCTTATCTGCTATACCCACTCAGAAAGAAGGTTGGTGCCAGAATAATGGAGATGGCCAGACTGAAACCTGACTTTGATAGTGGTCTCCAAACAAGCAGCTCTCTAGGACATGGGCATCCCTGACCAACAGCCCCGGAAACCTCACTTCCATCAGTGACTCCCATTTCCATTGAGAATAAAGTTGCATTAGATGTTCAAGGCTTAATGCCGTAGATAAACCTGCCAGGTCCATTTGACTCACCATAGTCTGACTACCTTTTCATACCCATCTTATATTTTTTCATTTTTGAGGCACAGTAGCTGACATCTACAGCTTTTTATTTTCAATGGAAATGGAAATATACTTTGTAAAGTTTCTAATACTAGAAAATATCATATCATGTCTTATAAGTAGATTGTAAGTCAAAGATACAGCATAAATCTTAAAACAAAAATTAAGATTAAACAATATTCAGAAAATTAATTAAATATTGGGCTGGTGAGATAGCTCAGCAGTCTAAAGAGCCTGATTAGGCAAGCTTAGGCAACCACAGGGACCACAGTTTCATCCCTGGCACCACACACTGAGTCAACCGCACCACCAGGGCAGGCTGATCTGGCCATAACATAAAGAAATAAAAAATAAAGTAAAAAGAAAATGAGTGTTTGTTAATGCCCAACATAGAGAAGTCATTTTTTAAAAAGAGAAAATTAATTAAATATTAATTGAAAATTAAATATTTCAAAACAGTTCAACTAAGAAAATGTTTTCATGATAGTAAAGAATTACTAAGAATAAAACACAACATAAATACTGAAATGGTAAATATATGACCAGCACTTCTAACAGTTTGGGGATAGGATATCACACAAAGTTCCAGTATGTCGTGGACATGGACAGTGTCCGTGACACTTACTGGTGGTCAGATGTCACTTGTGGGACTGAACTACTGCTATTTTTGCTATCCACCCTATAGGTCCAGACAGAATCATGACCTGTATGGTGCAGGAGAGGTCCATTTGTAGAATATGCTAATGAAAATATTTTGCTGCTGCTGTATACAAAAGAATAGTTGAAAGACTGCTATCGTATGTCTCTTTTTCTCCTGTGTTTAATTGCGCTATTTGGTAGGTTCTTTCCGTTCTTCATGGAGTTGTGATCATTTTGATACCTCTCTAGAATATCTTTTAGTAGTCTATGTAGGGTTAAGTTTGTCATCATGAAATCCTTTAGTTGTTCTTTGTCATGGAAGTATTTCACTTCTCCATTAAACTTGAAAGAAAGTTTTGCAGGGTATATTAGTCTGAGTTGGAATTTGTTTTCTTTGTAGTACTTTGCTCCTGCTCTTCTTGACTTGATGGTTAGTGAAGAGAAATCTGCTGTTATTCTGATGGGTTTTCCTTTAAATGTAATCTGTTTCTTTTCTCTAGCAGCTTTTGTTTGTTTGTTTATTTGTTTTTGCAGAACTGGGGATCAAACTCAGGACCTTGCACCTGCCAGACAGGCACTTGTGCCCCTGAGCTATCTCCCTAGCCCCTTCTAGCAGTTTTTAGTATACTGTGCTGAATTTCTGGGATCTTGTTTATTATATGTCTGGGTGTGATTTTAATTGGGTTGATACTATTTGGAGTTCTATATGCTTCAGTTATCTGAATGTCAGATTGTTTCTCCATATTTGGGAAGTTTTCTGCTATTACATCTGCCCATATTTTTATATCTTTTGTATTGACTCCTTCTTTCTCATTGATGCCTACTGGTCTCACGTTGCTTGTCTTTGCATCGTCTTGCAGATGTTGAATTATTTTTTCCTGAGTCCTAGTTGTTTTTAAGAGATTTTTTTATTACCTTTTTATTAAATGTAACATTGTATTCAAGGTCTGAAAGTCTATTTTCACTGTCATGCAAATGGTTTTGCCAGCTTGTCATTGAGGTTTTAACTTCTTATATAGCACTTTGAATCTGCTTCATGCATTCTATTTCTTTCGTATATCACTCATTCAAGGATTCCATCATTTTTCTATTCTCTTCTATTTTTTTTGAATCAGTATCTTCTTTAGGAGCATTTAGTACTTCTTTCCCTATAGTTATTTCTTTTTTTACATCTTTGTTTTTTACTTTCAATTATTTCTTATCTGACTTCCTCTATACCTTTTTACAGTTGTTTCTTTACTTCAGATGCTATTATCTTAGAGATTTCAGGTGTGTGACTTCCAATTTCTTCTATGCTATTGTCTCCTGCATTTGTTCTGGGTGGGCTTGGGGCCTGAGAATGCATTTTGCGCCTTCCTTTTGTCATTTTGTATGGCAATGTCTTCTGATCTTTGGTGTAGAGCTTTGGTGCAGTTACTATCTTAGCACCAGGTCCAAATCTACCAAGTTCAAACTCATCCAGGTGGGTGTGGTTTGGGTCTGGCTGCTGTGCTCCACTTCTTCCTGCTGCAGCCCTTAGAGGTGAACCTGCTGTGCTACTCTGGAATGATGTTCCACTCCTGGATCAGTTGGGTGGGTCTTTCCTCTAGCCTCTCTGCAGGGAGTTCTGTCACAGGGCTCCATTCTGGACACACTAGGCCTAGGTTCTGGGTGAGTGAGGATCTGAGCCAGGTTGCCTCACTCACACACCAGGCCTGCATTCTCTGTTACAGACATCTCCAACTTAAAAAAGGAGAGGTTTTCTTTGGCTCACATCTTCAGAAGTTTCAGTCCATGGCCAGGTTCCAACCAGGAAACTGTATTGTGGAAAGGCTTGCCTTGTGTCGTGGTAGCTGCTTGTGTCATGGTAGTCAGGAAATGGAGAAAAGGGACAAACTAGGGAAGAGGAAAGAACCTTCCAGGTGTATCCTCAGGGAGCAGTCAGCAGCAGCAGAGATGACCAGAAGTAATCAGGATGCCCCCACAACCTGCTTCCTCTGACAGGCACTACCTCCTAACAGCAAGTCAGCTGCTGATAATCCGTAATCCAACCACCTTTGGCAAGTCCTTCCTCTGAATACATGAGGCGTTGGGTGGGGCTGGGGGTGAGGGTCATTGCAAATCCAAAGCACAATAATAAGCCTATGTGGACAGCCAGCCAGTTGTCAGAACACTCCAGGCCTCTGTTCTGTGTTCCCAGCTGTACATGCCTCTCTAGTAACATCCATTTCTTGTGAATCTGCTTAGTGATATCTCCCCAAGAGTCTGGTCATTTCTGTTGCTGCTAACTGCTCCCTTACAAACATTCTACTACACTTAGCATACCTTTTGATCATCTCTTGAGTGAAGCAATACTTGTACAAAGGAATTTCACTATATAAGAATGTGAGTTCTCTTAAAGCAAATCACATGAGTTTTCTACTTGCCTTATTAACAGTTTTGTTCCTTCAACAGGTAAAAGAAAAACAAGGAATACAGTCTTTGAAAGCATCTCTGGAGGGCCAGAAGTTCAATCCCCAGGCCTGCTGTGCCAGCCTCACCTCTGGGGCATGCTGAGATGGCAATTGACACTGAGCATGGTGGTGCACACCTGTAATCCCAGCTCTTGGGAGACTATAAACAGGTGGATCACTATGAGTACAATCTATCAGTGAGACCCTGAACACCCCATAGACCCTTCCCTAAAATAAAAGAAAGAAAAAAGAAAACATTTCTGGCCAACTTATTATTTTGTTTTGCAGACAGGGTTTCACTATGTAGCTCAGGCTGGCTTCCAACTTATAGTGATCCTCCTGCCTCAGCCTCCCAAGTACTAGGATTACAGACATGCTCCCTCATGCTTACCTATTTGCCCAACTTATTGTGGCTATGAAAATTCCAGAAACAGTTAGAGAGATAATATCAGCTTAGAATAACCAATGAAGGGTATATCAGGCAAAGTAAATGAATAAACTTCAGGAAAGTATGTATCAAAAAAAATCTGAAAATGTATTGCAGTCATGACACAGAAATCTCTAAGGCCACTAAGAAGGCTGGGAGAGTCTCAGCCCTGACAGTGCCATTGTAAGGAGGCTCTTGGATGCATCAAGGGCATATCATCCTTTCTCCATTGAGGAAAGTTGGTTTTGCACTGCCCAGGGTTCCATGTCAGAATAGAAACCAGCTCTGGTTAAGTATTGCAGAAAAAAGAACTTACTGTAAGGATATACTGGCTTTTTTTTTTTTAAAGTGTGGTGGTGCATGACAGTAATTCAAACAGCTGGGAGCCTGGACAGGAGGAATGCTTCAAGTTCAAGGCCAGTCAGAGCCTTATAATGAAACCTTATCTCAACAAAACAAAACAAAAACAAATGAAGAATATAAAATGATTTTTTTTTAAATTTAAGATATAATCCATAACCAAAGGAGGTTAGATAGCCAGGAATATGTTCCAAACTATCTGCTTAGGCTGTGGTCTTTTCTTCTCACAACCACTGGGCCAAATATCATTTCTCCTGCTCCTCTTGCAGTTAGCACTACTACTGCACTTGTGGATTCTTGACTCAAGTGCTGTCACTACAAATAGATTATGAATCTTCTCATGACTTCTTCAGAATTCAAAGTCCTGGCAGTGACATCTGATTGGCTGGCTGTGCTAGGTCATGTGCTGCAACACAAAAGCCAAGGAAGGAAAAGAGATTTCCTCCCATTTGGTTTTCATACTAGGAGGGTGGATTCCTCCAAACTAAAAAGGCTTGGGTCTTAGGTAGCCAAAAGATACACTTGCACAATTTACTCAAATGTACATTTACTCTTCTTTCAAAATTTCCACCAGAAAAAAACTTCTCTTTTTTAGTATAATAAAATAGTTTCTCCTGCCTTCCTGGGGCTATGATGGGCAGCAAAATGGCGTCTGCCAGTCGGGTCGTCCAGGTAGTCAAGCCACATACACCATTAATAAGGGTCCCTGACAGAAGAAACAGTCCTAAACTCAGCATGTCAGAAACTTTAAGATCTGCATGGATCCCATCTCACTCTTCTGTAATTTCACAGGATTCTAAAGGGAGAAAATTACTGGACTTTCTGATGCATGCAGGTCCACCAGACACTGCAGACAGAATAAAAACACTACCACAGAAGTATAGAAGAAAACTAATCTCTCAAGAGGAGGTGGAGTTTATTCACTTTTTATCCAGAATGATGATGGTGGCTGCTGTTTGCCATCAGACAGAAGAACTATCTTTATAATGAAGGACTTTCAAAATGATATATGAAAAGTTGTGTATTAAATAACCTTAATACATATTCTACAAAAAGAAAAATATAGAAAATTTAGATGGATACATGAATATTCTAATTTATGTATCTTGGTCAGCTTCTCCACCTAATTGTTTATATATTTAATACTTACTAAAGTCCACATTTGGAAAAAGATAAAGAAATAAAATAATTGCTCATACAATTAAAAACATACTTACACCTTTTCAAAGGGAGGAAACCCTAAGCCCATAAGTTCCTGAATTCAGCTCCAACTCTAGGTTTTCAGAGTGATACCCACTGTTCTCATTTCATTATGATTTTACCTCAAAATTTACATCCCATAAATTAAATAATAAATTTAGCTACGTATCATACATGCAACAGTAGACTTGAGAAAGACCATGACTA
>PVJA010039765.1:0-18918 GCA_004027025.1 Myocastor coypus | reverse complement strand
TTTTATTGTTTAAATTTAACAATGGTTATATTACATATTTTCATCATCGGATCAGTTTAGATTAATACATATAGGTATATAAGATTGATCAAACAATTAAACATTAACCTTTCTAAATCCACATTACTTTTTTTTTTCTTTTCCCCTTTCTTTTCTTTGAAAGTTGACATATTGCATATTGTCCTCACAATCATTCTACAGAGTACAGTGTGTGGGCATGACCCACCTCCCTATTGATGTCCATTTATTAAGGAGGCTCTCTTTCTTCCAGTTAACATATTTGGCTCCTTTGTCAAAGATAAGGTGGTTGAGTGTGTTTGGAGTTGTTCCTGAACCTTCTAATCTGTAAGCTAGTACAATCACAATAGAAACCATTGTGGAGATTCCTCAAAAAACTAAGATTAGACAGCCCATTTGACCCAGCTATTCCCTTTGTGAGTATCTTCCAATAATTAAAAGCATCATACCACAGCAATATATGCATACCCATATTTATACAGGCACAGTTTGTAAAGCTAAACCTTGGAAGTGACCCAAATGCCCATCAACCAATGAATGGATGAGAAAGATGTGGGCTTTTTTTTTTTTTTTTTTAATATAATGGAATATTTTCAGCCATAAGGAAATAAGAGTGAGGCATTTCTAGCTAAATAGGTGGACCCTGAGACCATAATGTTAAGTAAAATGAATCAAACATGTAAATTCTCTGCCTGAGAAGCTCAAAATGTAAATTTCAAGCATTGTAAATATCACATCTCTGGTGTGAGGAACTGAAAATATAAGAACAGAAATGTACAACATATTGTGAAATAGGGAGAGGCTGTTCAAAAGGAAACTAGGGAGAGGGAAGGAAGAAAGGGAACAAAAAATGAGAGAAGAATAAAATGAAAACAGCTTTGTGAATGGGGAGGTTTCTTTTTTTTTTTTTTTTGTCTTTTTGAGACAGGGTCTTGCTATGCAGTTGAGGCTGGCCTTGAGCTCACTTTTGTAGCCCAGGGTGGTCTTGAACCTGCACCAATCCTCCTGTCTCAGCCTCCCGAGTGCTGGGATTGCAGGCGTGAGCCATCACGCCCAGCTTGGGGAGGTTTCTTAGTTACTTTTTACTCATTGCTGAGACTAATACCTGACACTCAAAATGAAGGAAGGGAAGATTTATTTAGCTCACAGTTACTGAAAGTTTCAGTCCGTATTCAGCTGGTCCAAGACTGAGTGAAACAGGGCAGAGAGCATCCAATTCATGGCAGTGGAACAGCAACAATTTCGACAGAAGCAACCGGCCAACCAGGGTACCAGAGAGCAACAGCGCAAGTCTGTCTCTCTCTATATTGAATTTAGGCTCTCTGCCTCAGCCTATCTGCTTTAGGCTACACTCATAATCCCAGAAGTACTCAGACCCATAATACTATCAGTAGTAAAACACATAATCCCAGGAATCATGAGACAAGTCTCAAACTCTAAAAATCCCCGCCCTATGATTGCTTGAGGCTTTGGGGGACAACTAGGTAGAAACCATAACATTCCACTACTGGACCACCAAAGTCTTATGCACATCCCTTTGTGCAAAAGACATTGTAGTGCATCTGGAAGAGTTGCCAAAGTCCCACAAGTTTCAGCATTGCTGAAAAGTCTAAATCGCAAGTCTCCTCCAAGATCCAAGCAAACTCTCAACTGTGAGCCCCTGTAGAACAGAAGAGTTAAACATACCCAACATTCAAAGGCATAAGATAGACATTACAATTCCAAAAGTTGCAAACAACAGGGTAATACAAAACACTGGGACCAACACATGACCAAAATCCAGCAAGGTACACATTAAATCCCATAGTTCCAACTGGAGCATCTAAAACACTGTGCTGAGTTGTGGGCACCATACAGCTCTGTCCCTAAGGCACTCTTGGTGGTAGTTTCCATAGCTTCCCTCTTAGGCTGGCTTTGCTCCCTCTTTGCATGATCCATGTTCCTGGCTTTTCCAAACTTCTGGGGTTTCCACTGAGTAGGCTTCTCACTCTCTGCTTCACACACTGCCCTTTCAGGGGCACACTACCTGGCCTCCCAGGCATTCTGCAATCTAGGTGGAAGCCTTCTTAACCTCAGACTCCAGCATTCTCAGTGCACCTAAAACAGTTGCCACATGGATGATGCCAAGGTCTGCTGTCAGCTAGAGCAGTAGCCAGGCTTCCTTCTCTCAGTTGTAGGGATTTGAGTGCCTGGACTGATGAACACTCTGACCTTGATTCTGAGAAGAATAAAATGAGAGAATTGTTAGAATAACAATTCTCTGAGAAGAATAAAATGGAGAATTTGTTCTCCATGCTGGCAACATTTTGGAATCTAGTTTGGCTGCTGCCACCATTCTGGTACTTGGGTCTCTGAGGCTTTCTTCTCAAGGCAAAACCTCTCTCCTTTGCAAATCTGGGGCTGCAAGAGCTGCCACCCCTTATGCCCTCAGGCCATCCTTTTGATTCTCTGGTTCCTTCCCAGCAATGGAGATCCTTTTAGCTCCACCTTTGCAGTTCACAGCTCTCCTGGTGCTTCGTTCCTGGCCAACCTCACAATATTTTAAGTCATCCTGCTTGGCTCTTTGCTCTTGATTTTCAACATAAATCTGGCTAAAAATGCCAGGAACAACCATGCCACCGCCCCAATAGTTTGCTGCTTAGAAATATCTCTTAAAAGATTAATCAGTCTGCCATGCTTAATCTCAATCTTAGGCAAAGTCTCTGGGCACAAGCAAAATTCTGACAGATTTGCAGGCAAGCCATATCACAAATCATCTGGAGTCCAACAGCCAGTGCTATACTTCTTCCCAACAGAAACCTCCTCAGCCTGGTCTTTACAGGCAGACCTTCTGTCAGTCTTCTGGTCTGAGTTCTTACCAGAATCTCCTCCAAAGAATCACTGAAGCTTTTCCAGCTCTTTGCAAGTAGACGACCTCTCCAAATATTTGCTCTCTCTGCTCATAAGCCATTCTTTATACCCAGGTTTCAAGCCAGTCTTCCAGTCTGAGTTCTGATCAGAATCTTCCAAACAGAACAGCCGAAGCCGTTCCAGTGCTTTGCTTGTAGCCAATATCTCTGAACCTTTCTTATCTCTTCCCAAAAGCTTGTAATCCACATGGTCAGGTCAGTTACAGCAATGACCTCACTTCTCTGGTACCAAATTCTGCCTTAGTTTCTTTTCACTCGTTGCTGGGACAAATATCCAACATCCAAAATGAAGAAAGGAAAGGTTTATTTAGCTCACAGTTAGTGGAGGTTTCAGTCCATACTCGGCTGGATCCAACGCAGAGAGGCACATGGCAGAGAGCAACAGTTCATGGTGGCGAAACAGCAACAGTGGCAACAGAGGCAACGGAACAACCAGAGGAGCAGAGAACAGCAGCATGAGTCTCTCTCTCTTGTCTCTCTTTAAATTACATCAGGCTCTCTGCGTTAGCCTATCCGCCTCAGGCCACATCTATAATTCCCATCAGTACTCAGACCCATAATCTCATCAGTACTAAAATACATAATCCCAGTGGATCTTCAGTCAAATCTTTTTTTTTTTTATTTTTTTATTTTTATTTTTTTTATTTTTTTTTTTTCAGTCAAATCTTAAACTCTAGAAGTCTCCACACATGATTGCATAAGGCTTTGTGGGGAAAACTAGACATAAACCATAACAGGAGGGAAAGCAGTTTAAAAGCAGAGAAGAGGAATGGAAAAGAAAAAGAGGAATTAAGATAGATTGCACACAGGTACAAATTTCCTGTAATGAATGTGATCATTGCACCTAAAGTATACCAATACATGTATTGAAACATAGCCTAGTACCTCAATAACATGTGAAAACTATTATTTGTCTAGAGACTATTGTCATTTTAAAAGTTTCATTTCTTAGTTTCAGAAGTTTTATATCTCTTGAAATCTATAATTCCTCAGCACAACTTGAACAGCATGCAAATTTGAGCCCAGCTTAGTATATATAGTGGGCTCCAAACCAGCCTGAACTATATACTAAGACCCTTTATCAAAAAGAAAAAAAAAAAAAACAGAAAGAAAGAAAAAGAAATGTTTATGCTATGACCCGCTTGAATCTTTTTTTTTTTTTTCTTTTTTTTGTTTCAGAACTTTTGTTTGTTTGTTTGTTTATTTATTTATTTTTATGGCCGGCTCAGCTGGTGCAGCATGTGGTGCTGGGGATTGAACCTCGGTCCCTGCAGCCGCCTAAGCTTTCCTAAGCAGGCGCTTTAGACCACTAAGCCATCCTGCCGGGCCCCGCTTGAATCTTAAAACTATACAAAGTGAAAGAAACCAGTCACAAATAATTACATTATATGATTTAATTTATATGAAATATCCAAAATAGGCAAATCTACATGGAGACAGGAAATACATTGCTGGTTCTCTAGGGCTAGGAAAAGGAGAGAACATGATTGGGCAATGACTACTGGTGGGTAAAAGATTTCTTTTAGGCGTAATAAAAGTATAAAGTTAGATTGTAAAGATGTACTGCTCTGATTACTTTATAGGTGTAAATGCTGTATTGCATGGCAGTGAATTCTGGCTCAACAAACCTGATTTGAGAAAGAAAATGCAAAAAAAAGTAAATGTGGTTGTTATGGTTGAAATCTGTCTCTTCTAAAGCCTCATGCACTCATAGGTGGAGCTTTTCAGAGGTGGCTGGAGTTAGATGTGGGAATGTGGACTAAGGGTGTGGGGTAACTAAATTAGTCCACTGATTGATTTAGCAAAGGTCTGAAAGTAGATAATGGGAAGCAGCACCTTGAATATGGGTGGCGCCATCCAAAAGGCCTGCAGCCTGAATGGGATAAAGAGAAAGGAAGGCCAGTTGCTGCTGCCTCCTGCTTTCCTGACTGTCCTCCATGGACTGTCAGTCTGCCGCACCCCTCTACCATGCTTCCCTGCCTTGGAGCTAGGTGGCTGTGGACCAAAACCCATACAAACTGAGATGAAGTACTATAAACTTGTCTTCCTTTAACTGTGGATGTTGGGCATTTTATCTCTGCAATGAAAAAGTAATCTAAGAAAGTTATGAACAATATTTCTGGCTTTATCCTTATAAACATTGGATAATTGTTAGTATTTCCATTATTAAATCACAAAGTGAGCAGACTGCCTGTAAACTAGACACAGTGGCTGTCATCTCAGCCAGTCAGGAGGCTGAGACAGGAGGATCACAAGTTAAGGCCCAACCTGGGCAACTTCTCAAGACCCTGCCTTAAAGTTTTGTTTCATTTTTTTAAAAAGGCTAGAGATGTAGCTTAATGCTAGAATTCTTAGCGTAGCATGTGAGAGGCCTTTGGCTCAACCCTTAATAATAAAAAAGAGCTACCTATACTTAACTTTCACAGACAATAAGAAACAGTTTGCAGAAGAGAAGGGGACCAAGAAGGAAGAAGGGGGAAAGGTGGTGAGAGAAAGGATAAAAAGTTAGTTAGGATATGTTATGTGCATGTATCAATGCCCCCCAATGAATGTGATCATTATTAACGTTTCTGCACAGCAAATCAAAGAACTAACAGTGAAAGACAGCCTGCAGAATAGTGGGAAATCTTTGCCACTACTCGGACAGAGGGCTACTACTTAGAATGTATAAAGAACTCAAAAAATTTAATACGAACAGTAGTTCAATCAATGAAATTACAAAAAGTCTAAACAATAAATGGACAAATGAAGTGAATAGATACTTGTTAAAAGAAGTATAAATGCCCAATAAATACCTGAAAGAAATATTCAACATCTGTACCTTTTAGGGAAATGCAAATTAAAACTACATGGAAAGCTGGGCAGATAGCTCTGTGGCCTAAGCGCCCGTCTAGCAAGCTCAAGATCCTGAGTTCAGTTCCCAGTACTGCATGCTATGCTGGCCCCAGAACCCTGGGCACACTGTGCCAGAACCAGAACTGGGCATGGTGGCACATTCCTATAATCCCAGCGCTGGGGAGACTGAGACAGATGGATTACTATGAATCTGAACTGCATAGCAGACTGAGCAAGAAAAATACACAGATTCCATTTCACCCCAAACATAATGGCTGCAGTGAAGAATACAAAACAGGAATAAATGCTGTTGAGGATTGGGAGGAGGTTGAGGGTGAAGGGAATTCTTC
Source organism: Myocastor coypus (assembly GCA_004027025.1). Classification (NCBI taxonomy): domain Eukaryota; kingdom Metazoa; phylum Chordata; class Mammalia; order Rodentia; family Myocastoridae; genus Myocastor; species Myocastor coypus. Next base: position 12,806 of record PVJA010039765.1, on the reverse strand, counting down.
TACACTGCTGATGGAGTGGTGCTTACCTGTAGGCCTAGCACTCAGGAGCCTGAGGCAGGAGGATCACCACAAGTTCAAGACCAACCTGAACTACACAGTGAGACCCTGTTTGTTTGTTTATTTGTTTGCTTTTTAAAGGCATATAAACCACACTGTTAGACTAGGGAGATAGCTCAGTAGAATAAGCACTTGCCTGGCAAGCACAAGGTCCTGAGTTCAATCCATTGTACTGCCAAAAAAATTAGAAAATTTTAAAAAATAAATAAACCACACCACTAATAAGAATGGAAATCAGCACAGACTTTATGGAAATCAGTGTGAAAATTCCTCCAGAAAACCCTAAAAATATAGTCGCTATATGATCCAGCTATACTACTCCCTGTACACACCTGTACACACATGTGTACTGTGGCACAATTCCCCAGACCCGAGCTACGGAACCAGCCTAGATACCCCTCAACAGATGAATGCATTAGGAAATGCGGTGAATACACACATGGGCGTTATTTGGACATGAAGAACCAAATTTTGTCTTTGCAGACCAATGGATAGAACCAGAGATCTTCATGTTGAATGAAGTAAAACAGTCTCAGAAAGACAAATAACATGTTTTCTATAGTATGTGGAGTCATACAAAGATGACAGAGTAAAAGAGAGGCTATTATTAGACAAGAGGAAAGGAATATGGGGAAAAGGAAGGGTGTAAGAGTGGTAATTATTACCCATAGGGGGAGATCATCAAAATATAGTAAGTATACTGAAAACCTCCAAAAGGTGTGAAACTAGGAGGCAGGGTGGGACAGTGATTAAAGTATATGCGTGTATGAATCTGGCAAAATGAAACTCAGTCTAAACAACCAATATGCACACACACACACACACACACACACACACACACACAGATGTCAAGAAAAGTCTTCCCCTATTGATTCCTCCTTATTGTGTGTGTCTATTTCTTGATGTTATTCTTGTCTGTTAGCTTGCTTGCTTGAGACAGGGTCTCACTATGTATTTCAGGTTGATCTTTGAACTCTATAAACCCAGGCTAGCCTCAAAATCATGACAATCCTCCTGCCTCTACCTTCCAAGTGCTGGGATTGCAGGTGTGTGCCACCATGCTCAGTTCCACTTACTGAATTAATGATAAGGTTCTCTTTATAAAGTCAATAAAAACTGAATTATATTGTTTATTTAACGGACAAGTGTTTCACTCTGCATCCCTGGATCAGTCCTTGGCGATGATGTTACCATTTTTGTACATGGTGGGGCATGATTTGCTACAACTTCAAGTTGATGAAGGAAACTGGTATGGCAGCTGTAACTGTTCTTGGTACACACTAGTATGTACCTTGCACTCTGGTTGGGCTGTTTGTCCCTGACAATTTCAGTCTTTAAATTGTGCCTTCACACCATATATATTTAAAGATTATTGATATGTCGGTTTAACATCACTTTTTTGTGTTCATTCATTTGTCTTACATTTTCCTTTTTTGCTTTTGTTCTTTCCAGTCTTCTTTTGAATTAATTAGAACACTTTAGCGATTCTATTTTACCCTTTTATCTGTTAGCTACATAGCCTCTTGTGTTCTGATGAGTGCTGTGGAGTCTACAGTCTACAGACTTATTTTACTGTAATATTATTGGATATTGTATTGTATTATTGTACATTGATTCATGTATAGCATGAAGATCCCATTTGCATACCTGCCTTTGTCTCTTCTCAACCTTTGTTCAATCATTACCATTTCTGACGTTCATATACTCTAAACCCTCTAAAGTGGTTATTTTTCTCTCTACAAACCTGCATTTTAAGGAGATTTCTAAAGAAAAAACTCTGTTCTGTTTACCCAAACATTTGCCATTTCAGGTGGTTGCTTGATAGGTTCCACACCCCCAGCTGCATCGTCTTCCTTGGGCCTAATGCTTTGCCATCTCCCTGGGGCACTGGTGAGGAACTGTTTGCAATTTTATGTCAGAAAACTGCTTTATTTTGCTTCCATTTTTGAAAGATTTCTTTTCCTGACTTTAGAATTCTAAATTGATTTTTTTCTCAGTAACTTAAATATTTAAAGATGTTGTGCTGTGCCTTTTAGCTGGCACTGCTGACTACATATATATATCCTCAATAGTTTAATTTTGTTAGTTTTGTTGCACACTAGTGTGCTTTATTCCATTTATCTGGGATTTGTTGAGATTTATGAATCTGAGTTTATGCTTTTTTTAATGAATTTAGAACAGGGTCTATAGATTATACAGGGTCTCACTACGTAGATCAGATTCATAGTGATCCTCCTGTTTTCAGCCTCCCAAGTGCTGGGATTACAGGTGGGGCCAGCCCAGCATGCCAGGGATCGAACCCTGGAAGCTGTGCCCTGCCTAAGTAGGCACTTTAGTCCCTGAGTTTACACTTTCGATCAAATTTGAAAAATACTTGATAACTATTTCTTTTAATATTTATTCCAGCTCCCCAGTTTTTCTCTCTTTCTTTATGATTCCAACTACACATGTATCACAGGGCTTAATATTGTCCCCACAGTTCAATTCTGCTTTGTTCTGTTCCTCCCTCTTTATATTTCTGGGTTTCATTTTGGATCTTTTCTTCAAGTTTACTAATATGAGGGAGAGGGTGCTTCATGTTTTCTACCTCTGACTTAAAACCCCATCTTTTTTCCTTTTTTGGACAGGTCTCACTAAGATGTCCAGCCTCGGCCTCCTGAGCAGTTGGGATTCCAGGTGTGGGCCACCATGCCTGCTTTCATTCTCTTCTCAGTAGCACCTAACCTTCTATTACTCTCATCTGGGGTATGTTCACTTTGGTTAGCTATTTTTTCATCTCTAAAAGTTTGATTTGGATCTCTTTGAAGCTCTTACATGCCTCGTCCCATTTTGCTCAGTTATGCTTACCGTTTTGAAGACATACAGTATAGTTATAAAAGCCATTTTATTGTCTTTCATCCCATAATCTGGGCAATTTTGGAACCTGTCACTACTGAGTGATTTTTCTCCTCACTGGAGGTGGTGAGCTCTGCTCGAGCCCCAAGTGCCTGTGCCGCAGCCTGGGAAACCTCCTGTGTTCAGGGTCACCCCAGAACCGCCTGCCTCAGAGGTCACTGCCTGCATGGCCTGCTATCTGCTGTCTGAAAACTCCTACTGTTGTATGTTCTTGCCAGTTTTTCTTTATTTTAAATGACAGGTCAATTCTGGTTCCTATTATTCAAAGCCTGGGTGATGCAACACTCTGTCCAGACAGACAGACAGCGAGCTGTTTTCAGTCTTTCAAGCACTGGGATTACAGGCATGTGCCTGTATATATATATATATATATATATATATATATATATATATATATATATATGTATATATATGTATGTATATATGTATATACATATATATATACATATATATGTATATATATATATTTTTTATTTTTATTTTTATTTTTAGTACTGAAAAACCTAGGGCATTCTACTAGTGACCTAGTGACCAGAGCAGCACCCCCTACTCTTTTATTTTTCATTTTGAGACAAGATCTTGCCAAGTTGTCCAGGCTAACCTGCAGCTTACATCTTCTGGCTTCAGACTCCCGTGTAGCTGGAGTAGCAGGCAAGCACCACTGCGCCCAGATCACAATATAATTTTTTAATTTCCAAATAATTCCTTAGCTACATAATCCAAATGTTGCATCAGAAAGTTACATTGCACAAAGTTTGCATTTAAGTTGTTTGAGTCATTTCAGGAGATGAAAGAAGCTAAAAATGGGGGATCTGAAATAAATGATTAAAGAGTGAGAATTTATTATAACCCTTAGCCATTATATTTTAGCCAATAAGTAAGTAACTTACATGACATCTCAAAAGCTTATTAAAAATGCAAACAATTTTTTTTTTTTTTTTTTTGTCTTGAGACAGGGTCTTGTTGTGCAGTTTAGGTTGGCCTTGAGCTCACTTTTGTAGCCCAGGCAGGCTAGTATCAAATTCACACAATCCTCCTGCCTCAGCCTCCCAAGTGTTAGGATTACAGGTGTGCACCACCACACCTGACAGCAAACAATATTTTATTAATCACTATTTCATGACTTTACAGGTTTAAATCATCAACATATTTCAGGACCAGTGAACTTATGAAAATCTATCCACTGCAGTTCTGCTCTTAGGCAAAATTTGAGAAATTTGCTTAGAAGTATAGGGGAGATTGAGCTGGCCAGATAGCTCAGTGGACTAAAGTGCCTGCTTAGGCAGAGTGCAGGGATTGGGTTCAATCCCTGGCACCACAATCCTTGCTGGCTCCACCCCTGGGGCTCGCTGAGACAGCAATTAAGACTGTGTGTGGTGGCACGTGCCTGTAATCCCAGCACTTAAAAGACTGAAAACAGGAAGATCACTATGAGTCCAATCAATGTAATGAGACCTTGTAGACCCTGTACTAAGTACATTAAAAATAATAATAATTATAGAACCTTTATTTGTTTATTCACTCATTTTTTTTATAGCCGACTCAGCCTGCCCCGAGGGCAGGGCTGGCGCAGCATGTGGTCCCTGAAGCCGCCCAAGCTTTCCCAAGCAGGCGCTTTAGACCACTGAGCCATCCCGCCAGGCCAAATTCTTTTTTTTTTTTTTTGTGGGACCAGGGTTCGAACTCACAACCTTGCACTTGCGCAGCAGGCACTTGTGTCTCGGAGCTATCCCCCCAGCCAATAATTATAATAATAAAAAGAAGTATGGGAGAAATTGAACATAAAACACAATTTTCAATTATAATTGAAATTGTTATCATATCCTTTCTGGTTATCTTTCCAGAAGAATTAAAAACATAAATTGGGCATGGTGGTGCACACGTGTAATCCTAGTATTAGAAGGTTGAGACAGGATGATCTCTATGAGTCTGAGCTGCCTAGCAAGATCCTGTACCAAGTAAATAAATAAAAGATTTAAAAACTTTTACAAAAAGAAATACATGTTTGCTCATATTTACAGCAGCATAATTTGTAATAGCTAGATCTGAAAAACAACCCAAATACCCATAAACTGAGGAATGCATAAAAAAAAAGATGTGTTATTATACAATGAAGTACTACTCACACACAAAGAAGGATAGACTGGAGACTTGGAGGTAAATGCATGCAACTTGACAGCATATCCATAAGTGAAATAAGTCACACTCACATGTATAAACATTATATTGTCTCCCTAATGAGACAAACTGAGATAGTAAATAAACCCAAAAGGTACAGCAGAAGCCAAGTAAGGATGATGCATGCCTACATCTCAGAACACAGGAGACTGAGGCAGGAGGATTGCTTCAAGTTGAAGGCCAACCTGGGATACAAAATGAGTTTGAAGTCAGCCTATATTGCATAAGGAGACTCCATTTCAAAAAAACAAAAACAAAAATATATATTAATGTTGTGAACATATATATATATATATATTAAGATAGCTATAGTACTAATTGGTCTAAGTTAATTGAAAAGAAAGGTTTATGTTAATACTGTTTGGATAATTTAATGCCTGTACCCTCTGAGTAACTAATTTAAAGGTAACAATAGTCAATGTATTAACCATATTACTCTCCTATTATCTTGTTTTGAAATTTGGTGATTTTTTTCTCTTTAAAATAAAATTTTTTAAAAAATCGCTACTCTCATTTAGCCAAAACAAGTCATTTTTCCAGCACAAGTTGCAGAATGACAAAATAGAGAAGGCAACTCAGAAGAAACTCTTTTTAAAGGAAAACTTTCAAAATGAAATAAGAAATCTACCTTCCCCTAACAGTATTAAAAAAGGAAATCACCTCAGAGTTATTTCACATTTTCCAAACAGAAAAACAATCATCTTGGGACCAACAAAAGACCTGGAAAGTTTTAAACACACATGCATCATAGAGAAGGTCACCTGACAAGAGGTTTCCTCTCCCGGAGGCGTCTGCAGCCCTGACCCCTATGCCTCCTTGTGCAAGGTGGCCCACAGGGCAGCATTGTGCATGCTAAGGTACCGGTGGGGTCTGGGTCTCATCCTCCACTGTCACCCAGCAGAGCTGTCTGTGCCCCTGCCTCAGGACAGCTGCTCTGGTTTCTAAACAGAAGGATGAGCATTCCTGTTCGGGGTTGTGTCTAGATGTCCCCACAGACCTCATGTGGGCTCAGGTATGGCTTTTTGAAAGTGGCTGTATCTACAGTGTGCGACACTGGGGTTGATTCCTGGTGCGATGCTGGATTAAGAGCACTAGGGTGTAGCTGGGTGTGGTGGCACACGCCTGTAATCCCAGCACTCGGGAGGCTGAGGCAGGAGGATTGGTGCGAGTTCGAGACCAGCCTGGGCTACAAAAGTGAGCTCAGGACAAACCTCAACTGCATAGCAAGACCCTGTCTCAAAAAAGACAAAAAAAAAAAGAAGAGCACTAGGGTGAGCAGATGAGATAGAGGCCAAGACAAGACTCCTCACTCATCTCTTACCTTAGCTGCCTTCTGCCTGCCATGGCCTATTTCTCCTCAGTGCTGCCACTCTGCCACACCACTCTGTGGAGCCAGCTGATTATGTACTGAAACCTCTGAGAGCTAAGTAAACCTTTCTTTCTTTAACTTTGGGTGTCAGGTATTTTGTCTTAGTGAGAAAAAGTAACTAAGACTTTTCCTAATACAGCATATTTTTCCAAAGTATTTTAACTCTATCAAATAAAAAGGGGGCTACAAAAATTCCAACTGTTAGGATTTGTCTGGCTGAGTGCGATGGCATAGGCCTATGATTCCTGCACTCAGGAGGCTGAGGCAGGAAGATTGCTATTTTAAGGCCAATTTGAGCTATAAGGACTCTGTCTCAAAAGGAAAAAAAAAATGTATCTGATCTTTCTAAAGAGACTCTTTGGCCGGAGAGATAGCTCAGTAGTCTAAGAGACTGTTTGGCAAATGCAAGGATCCAGGTTCAATCCTCAGTGCTGCATACCATACCAGCCCTGGAACCCTAGGTGTGCTGAGCTGACTACCAAAACTGGGTGTGGTGGTGCACACCTGTAATCCCAGCACTGAGAAGGCTGAGATAGGAGGATCACTATGAATCTAAGTACCCTGAATAAAATCAATAAAAGATTTTTAATTTTATTAATTTTTTTGTGTATCACATGTATGACTCTAATCAATTCAGAGTACTTGCACAGTATTTGAATTGGTTAATTTATACAAAAATATCAACTAAAAAAGTTTCCATAGTAGTAAAGAATTACTAAGAATAAAACATAACATAAATACTGGAATTGCAAATATATGACCAGAACTTCTAATAGTTTGGGGATAGGATATTCCACAAAGTTCTAGTATGTCATGTACATGAAAAATATTTATGACACTTACTGATGTCTGGGTGTCACTTCTGGGACTGAGATAACTGCTATTTCCTTGATATCTACCCTGTAGAACCAGACAGAATCATGACCCATAGGCTGCAGAGAAGTCAATTTGCAGAATATGCTGATGGACATATTCTGCTGCTGTATATAAAAGAACAGTTGAATGACTGCTTTTGTATACCTCTTTTTCTCCTGTGTTTGTTTTCCTTATTTGGTGGGTTCTTTCAATTCTCCTTCATGGAACTGTGGTCATTTTGATCCCTCTCTAGAAATAAAAGATTGTTTTTAAAAAATAAAAATAAATAACATAGACACTTCAAGCACAGTTAATCAACTGCAATACAGTATATTCAGAAAACTCAAATATACATGTTTTAAAAAACAGTTTATGTAAACTTGGGCCAGCCAGATAGCTCAGCAGATTAAAGTGTCTGTATTATGGTTTATATCTAGTTGTCCCCCCAAAGCCTCATGGAGTCATTGGGCGGGGACTTCTAGAGTTTGAGACTTGATCCATGGTTCCTGGGATTATGGGTTTTAGTACTGATGGGATTATGGGTGGAAGTACTTCTGGGATTATGGATGTAGCCTAGGGCGGGAGCTAAGGTAGAGAGCGTGAATGTAATATAAAGAGAGACAGAGAGACAGACTGGAGCTCTAGCTGTTGCTGCTGCTCTGCTGCCCTGTTTGGTTGGCTGCCTCTGCCACCATTTTGTTGCTGTTCTGCCGCCTTGAACTGGATGCTCTCTGCCCTGCTCCACTCAGGCTTGGGCCAACCGAATATGGACTGAAACCTTCACAAACTGTGAGCTAAATAAACTTTTCCTTCCTTCATTTTGAATGTCGGGTATTTGTCCCAGCAACAAGTGAAAAGTAACTAAGACAGTCTGCTTGGGCAGATGCAGAAGGTAGGGGCTTGATCCCTGGCCTGCTGTGCCAGCCCTACCCCTGGGCGTGCTGAGCTGGCCACCAAAACCCAGTGTGGTGGTGCACACTTGTAATCCTGGCACTGGGGAGGTAGAGACAGGAGGATCACTGTAAGTCTGAGTTGCCTAGCAAGACCCTCTACCAAATAATTAATTAATTAATTATTAATTAAAACTTTAAAAGATAAAAATAAAATATTGGTAGTAGGGCTGGAGTGTTGTTCAGTGGTACAGTATTTATCTACCACATGAAACCCCATATTTGATCCCAAGTACCACAAAAAAATAAATTTCAATACGGATATTTGCTTAGGGGAAATTTATAACCTAAATTAGGAAGATATTTTGTGTTTCTTGACACCCCAATATTAAAATATATGGTCAGAAGATACCATGTATTCTATTCTACTTAAACTGATGTGATGCTAGATATGATGGTGCATACCTGTAACCCCAGCACTTACAAGGCTGGGGCAGGAGGATTACCCTGAGTTGGAGGCCAACCTGGGCTACATAGTGAATTCAAGGCCATCCTGAACTGCATAGCAAAAACCTGTCCCCAAAAAACCTTAATTAATTAATTAATATAGATATATTTAACCACAAAATTACATACATACTAATAGAAAATATGTGATAAATATAAAATACAATAATTTATGATCCCACTATTCATCAGTAAGCAACATTAACATTTTAGTCTTTTTTCTTCTGAGTCTATTCATTTTATTTTTAAATTTTCATTTCTAAATGTATTTATTGGGTACAAACTCTCGCTATGCAACTCATACTTGTAGTGATCCTATCTGCACCTCCGAAGCTCTGGGATTACAGGTATGTGCCACCATGCCTGGCTTGAGTGGCCAGCAAGACATGCCTGGGCTCCAGGGCTGATAGGGCATTCATTGTCAGGGATCAAAACCAGGCCCTTGTGCTTCCCAGGCAGGCTCTTTTAGACAGCACTGGGTCTATTTATTTCACTTGTCCATTTCTGATTTTTTTCCTCTGGGGTAATCTAATTTTTAAAAACTTCTTTATAGCTGGAAACATTTTTTCTCATCCTGAAGGTTGTCTCTTCACTCTACAGGTTGTTTGCTTTGCTTTGCAGAAACTCTTAATCTGATACGAGCCTACTTGTTGATGCTCAGAGTTACTTCTTGTGTTACCAGGACTCTGTTCAGAAAATCCTTGCCTATATGCTTGTGTCTTGCAGAACTTCATCTATTCCGTCTGCCAGCAGATTGTTTCTTTTTTAATATTTAAATCCTTGATCCACTTTAATCTTAATTTAGTATGTCATCATAGACATGAGTAAGCTTCAGTCTTCTGCATATGGAGAGCCAGTTTCCCCAGAACCATTTATTAGAGAGGTGAGCTGTCTGCCAGCACAGGCTTTTGGTCCCTTTGTCAAACATCAGCTAGCTAAGTGTGCTTGGGGTTATTTTCACAGCCCCTGTCCCACTGAACCACATATCTTGTTTTAGAGCACCATTTTATTTTATTTTATTTTATTTTATTTTATTTTATTTATTTATTTATTTTTGTGTGGGGAGGTCTCACTACATAGCTTGAATTCATAGTGATCCTCCTATTTTTAGCCTCCCCAGCACTGGGAGTACAGAAATGTACTACCACTTCCAGAGTTGGTGGCCGGCTCAGCACAACAGGAGTGGGGCCGGTGCAACATGTGGTACTGGAGATCAGACTAGTTAGTCTGCTGAACTATCTTAACAGCCCTTAAGGCACTATTTTAAAAAGAAAAAGGAAAAAGAAAAAATAAACAACAGCTAGCATATAATCCCAGGACTGAGGCTGAAGCAGGAGATCCTAAATTTGAGGCCCGCTGTATAGAAAGGTACTGCCTCAAAAAGTTAAAAACTCAAATACAAAAGCATAGGAACGGGGCCTGGCAGGATGGCTCAGTGGTCTAAAGCGCCTGCTTAGGAAAGCTTAGGCGGCTGCAGGGACCGCGGTTCCATCCCCGGCACCACATGCTGTGCCGGCCCTGCCCTCAGGGCAGGCTAAGCCGGCCATAAAAATAAATAAACAAACAAAAGTTCTAAAATAAGAAAAAAAAATAAATAAAATAAAATTCTAAAAAAAAAAATTCAATGTCTAAAATAAACAGAAGCATAGGAAGTGTACTTTATGTGCTTGGCCCATAGTCAGTACTCAAACATTGTTGTTGAAAAAAAAAAAAAGATGAATTGAGCATAGAAATGAAGTTTCTTAAGGAAAACTGTTGGAAACAATGTTCCCTGGGTCTCAAGCATTTCTTTCTTTTTTACAAAAAGAGGCCCTGACAGATCTTGTTCTGGACTTTCTAAGGATGTTTGTATAGTGAAAGCCTTGGAATCGAGAAAGTATCTCCTTCCAGGACAGAGGCCAGCTTTGTTGACTGCCTGTGCATTAAAGAGTACAATGTCTCTCTCCATGACAAGCTTGGGGCCGTTCACTTCAAGTCCATGATAAAATGTCTAGGCCCCATTTGCTTGGGGTTCCTCCTTGCCATGCAACCGGCTGCATAAGGATGAGGTCCAGAGAACCAGTAAAAGAAATGGTGATCAACATGCTCCCTTCTACTATGGTTGTGAGCAGACAACTGTGCTTTGGCTTTGGCTTTGTCCTTTTTCACAACTTTTCAGTTTCCATGCAGCTAGGGCAGGCTAACTTATTAGCTTTCATGAAGGGTGAAACCTAAGACCCTCAATAGTTCCTGATAGAAATAACTGCTATCAGCTGGGTAGATAGCTAGATACATTTTATATATATATATATATATATATATATATATATATATATATATATATATATATATATATTTTTTTTTTTTTTTGTCTTTTTGAAACAGGGTCTCACTATGTAGTTCAGGCTGGCCTTGAGCTCACTTTTGTAACCCAGGCTGGTCTTGAACTCGGACTGATCCTCCTGCCTCAGCCTTTGAAGTGCTGGGATTACAGGCATGCACCACCATGCCCGGCCCATTTTCTATATTGTGTATAAAATGTCTTAATCATGATAATGCTAGAGAAAAATATCCTAGAAGTTTCTGTTTAAACCTATAAGCCAAGTATGGTGGTACACACTTGTAATCCCAGCACTTCAAAGGCTGAGGCAGGAGAATTGCCATGCATTTCAGGCCAGACTGGGCTACATAGTGAGTTCAAGGCCAGCCTGAGCTATATAGTGAGACTCTGTCTAAAAAAGAAAAGTGGGGAGAGGGAGGGGGAGAGAAGAAGAAACAGAGACAGAGAGAAACTATATTACATAATACTAAATAAATCTCAAGACTGGGCATTGTGGTGCATACCTTAATCCCAGTGCTGGGGAGGCTAAAAATAGGAGGATCACAAGTCCTAACTGTGTAACAAGACCCTGTACCAAATACATTTAAAAAAAAAAAATCTTCATGCAGGACAGGCCAAATACCTAGGCGGATTAAAACACCTGCAAGCAGGTGCAGGGGCCAAGGTTCAATACCCAAGCTGGGCCTGACATGCCAGTCCTGCCCTTAGGGCATGTTGAGGTAGCAATTGGGACTGGGTGTGGTAGTGCACACCTGTAATCCCAGATCTTGCGAGGCTGTAAACAGGTGGATCAATATAGGTCTGATCTCGTACTGGGACCCTGAACACCCTGTAGGGATCCTTCTCTTAAAAAAAAAAAAAAAAAAAAAAAAAAAAAAAGATAGATAGATAGATAGATAGATAGATAGATAGATAGATTATATATATATATATATATATATATATATATATATATATCTTCACACAGATGGGGGTGTGGGGGGACCAGTTTTCCTGTAGATTTTTCATTTGAGGAGACAATCATCTATTTTTGTCTCTTATATACTTATTAGTAAACTTAAAGATAATTAGTGGAACAAACTTACTTTCCTCAGGTTAGGTAAGCTTTGTGCCTTTAACTTGCCACATAAATCCTGTTTTCTCATTTTCAGTATAATTTTTGACACAGATGAGTTGTACAGAAGAGTGGGTTTCCCTGTGGCATTTCCACAGATACATGCAGTCTGTTTTGAGATTATCTAGCCTGCCAATGACGTCCTCCCTACTGGTTACCCCTTGATCTTTTGGTTAATCCCTTCTCTGGATTTTCTTTCCCCTTCCTGTCCTGAATTTAGAGCAGTAATGAAGAACCTTCTGGAGCTGTCACTACTACAAAGAGTCCACTGCAGCCTGTGTCCCATAGACTCCTCAGCACTGCTTCAGAGCCTAGAACCTAAAGCAAGACAAAATTTATTCCTAGTCAGGCACATTTGGGAAGCTGAAGTAGGAAGTTCACTGTCAGTGTAAGGCCAGTCTTCGCTGTATAGTGAATGTAAGTCCAGCCTAAACTACATAGGAAGACCTCTGTCTCAAAAACAAACAAATGATTATTTCAATTCACAAGACATGCTACAGAATAATTGGGGGTGAATCCTACATCTTATACTTCTCTAGTGTCAGTATCCATCTAAGAGCACAATCACTTCTTACTGATTATATATGCTAGAGCTGTTTTTAATGATAAATCACAGTAACA
>PVJA010039764.1:0-18940 GCA_004027025.1 Myocastor coypus | reverse complement strand
GTCCTTCTCAGATAGGTACTCTACCTCCTCCCCTCTTGGACTGCCAGGTCATGCCTAGGCTGTGGCTACACCCACTGCCTCGTGTCTATTCCTGGGGTCCACCTGACCATTCCCAGTGTCCATCCCCTGCTCCCCACCTTATAGAAGGAGTACGCTGGGTTCTTGAAATCCACCTGCAGCAGGTTGCCCAGCCCGGGCACTGGCATGGGGCCTTGTGGGTAGCGAGCGGCCCAGCGTTGGCGCCGGTGCATCAGGTCCACCAGGAGCAGGAAGATGACCACAGCAATGGCCACAGAGAACAGTGCATCCCTGGTGAGTAGCTCCATGGCTGCCTTCTTCAACACTGGAGTCTTTTTTTTTTTTTTTTTTTTTTTTTTTGACACACAAAATGTTTCACAGCTCCAGTCTGACAGAGGACACACACTACAGCACACTACATGTTTGAAGAGGCAGGCTGTCCTCTTATAAAGCAGGTTGCAAAGGCTGCCCTTTGTCCTATGGTGTGAGACAACCTGGGTGTTGACTATGCAAATAGAGGTGCAGTGAAAGCCAAGGGCTCAGCAGCTGTGCACTCGCTCGCTCCTCCTGCCTCTTCCTGTTGATACACTGGGCAAGGGAAGGTCCTGGGAGGAGAGCTCCATGGAATGAGACACACGCTGGGCTAACCAGATACCTCACTGCACTAAAACACCTGCTTAGGCAGACGCAGGGGCAGAGTTCAATGCAGGCCTGCGGGGCTGGCCCTGTGGTTGCACGTGCCTGTCATCCTAGTACGTGCGAGGCTGAAAAATGGGATCACTACAGATCTGATCTGTGTAGTGAGACCCTATACACCCTGTACTAAATACGTTAAAAAACAAACAAAAAAAAAAAAAAAAAAAAAAAAACAACTAGGCACAGTGATTATGCAGGTTCCAGCTTTGGACCATGTTGAGAAGACTAGTAGATCTGTGCTCATGGAGGCACAAGCACAGGCCAGTGCAGTTCAGGAAGCTGACAGGCCAAAGCAGTAGAACGCTGGTGATGCGGATGGTAAGTCAGACTGCGGTGGGACACGGGGGTTGGTGCGCCCCATTGGACAGGCCATTCATCCAGGCTCCATGGAGATTCTGCTGCCCAATAGGCATTAACTGGGGTCCAGGGGTTCTTGGCAGCACTGCCAGCAGGTTCCGTTGCCTTCTGTGCTATCGGACTAGGCCACAGAGAAACGGGCCGCTGCGTGACTATTCTGTGGCAAAATGCAAAAGCACTCTGACACACAGGGGACTTGGATCAGACCACCCTGGAGGACAGAATGTAAGTTGATCCCACCTCTCTCAGAATCTCAGCAAAAGGTTCAAATATTCAAGCCCAGCTTGGGAAAATTTAGCAACTTAGTGCAACTCTGAATCAAAATGAATGAATAAATAAATAAACAAATATGATTTACGAAATATTTGTAGAATTTTCTATGGAAGACTTTTGGACTATGACATTCACCCTTCAATGAAACTAGAGAAAAAACAGTCTGGGCGGGAGTTGCGGAGCTAATACACATCCACAGAGTGGATTCTAATCTGCCCTAACACAGGGGGATGTACTGAGGTACAACGAAGGATCTTGGAAAATGTCATCAAGTTAAGTAAGCCATGTGCAAAAGGTGACTCCAGTATGATCCCAGTTGGATGACTTACCTACGCTACTTAGATTCATAGAAAGTACAGTAGATCACGTTGGCCAGTGTCTGAGGGCCACTCAGAATGGGAAACTATGGCCTAAGTGGTTTGGCATTTCACTCCTCCCAAATGAGAAGAAACTTGCTGATAAACAGGAGCAATGTTTGGTAGATATCACACTACATTAAAAACAAATTAATACAGGTACTTACACATCTGTGATCATTTCGCAGTAAGCATAAAAACAGCCAGTGTAGCAGACTTCCTTGTCAGGGCCTGCGTGACAACCCTGAATGTGCCAAAACAAATCCCTAACTCCCAAGAACAGCTGGGAAAACAAAGCTAAGGCCATGGCACAACCTTCCTAGTAAGACTGTCTCTGTATAGCGGCATCTACAGGGCACACCTGAGTTTATGATGCCACCTAGTGGGGGTTTCTGGCTGCTTCCTTCTGGCCCTGGAGTAGACAGTGAGTTACTGAGGTCACCCCTGTGCAAGATCCCTGCTGACAGGACAGATCCTTTGACACAGAGTTGGCTGAGCCTCTCTAGAGACCTAGTTCTGTTGGGCACTACAGGTGAGTCCCTCCTTGTGGCCGGAATTCTGGCCGTTGTCTGGACAACTCTCCTCAGACAGCAGAGCTGAACGCTGGTGCCTGTCTTCCTTCACTCTGCCCAGTGGAGGTTTTTCTGCTATTCATTAGCATCTATATACTGTCCTTGTCCTAAGTTGCCCAGTGAGCGGAATAGCCTTTCTCCTTGCTTGAAACCTGGACATTCACCACATGTGAGTGGGGTTTGGGGGAGCACCAGTGTAAGGGACGAATGCTCTCTTTGTTCCTTTCCAGGAGCAGAGCCATTTGTCCCTTGACTCCCAGTGTGCTGGGAGATGAGGTAATACAGTTGTAGATAGCCCAAGTTAGTTAGGAGTCAAGGCGAGGTCTGCCTCTCCCTTGCTCAGGAGTTTCTTTGATCAAGAGATCTATGAAATATGCCTTCCCTGACCATATTAGGGAGTTCCCCTCATCACCTGGCCTTCGGCTTCTGCTTGATTGTTCCCCCCAATAACTGTAACGAGCCATTTGAACTAACCAATGCTATCTGTTTCTGTACCTGTGCCCACGTGGACCCTTCCTCCCTTTGTTCTATGTACTTATAAACCCGACCCTGCTCAACTCAGGGCTCTTTGTTCCTGTGTGTACATCGAGCCCCACGCATGGACAAATAAACCCCTTGCTGATTGCATGAGAAGGCGTCTGTTGGTGTCTTCCTTGCGTGGTGGGCGTCCCAACCCTAACACCAGGACCACTTGTCTTTGAGGTAAAGGTTATTCAGATTTTAAACAGGGCCCACTCAACCCCTAACTGAGAACCTTGGAATCCAACTGTTACCTGGGTGCTGGGGACAATCCAGATTGAGGATTAAGTCTCATGAGTGACAGTGGATGAGCTATCCCCAGCTGAGAAGCAGTTTCCCTAAATGTTTCCCGGGCTCCAGTGGCCAGGCAAGAAGGGATGACACAGGATTGGGTTTCCATCTGTGGATGGTTGAAGTTGTATCAGAGACCAGCCTACCCCCTGCTATTTTCCCATAAATCACATGCTCTTAAGTCCCTCCCCTGAGACCCAGAGACTGGTTTGAAGCCACACAGATGATATTGTTCCACATCAGGTCCCCAGCGGAAGCCAAGATCAACGTTTGGACTCTCCTCTAGTGGGACCCAGCACAGAGCTGGTAGGGGTGTTCAGGAACCCAAAGTCACCACAGTTGCTGGTAGCGGCTGTCCCTTGGGCACTGAGAAGATGAAGCGTTACAACAGGCAAGCGAAGGAGAGCCAGAGCTCCATGTGAGGCAGGGGCTCCCTGAGGCATGCGTGGCTGCCTGTGGCTGGACACAGGGCTCAGTCAGCCTGGGGCCTGGGCTCTGCTTCTGAAGCACATCCTACAGAGGGATCAAGGAGCCAGGGCTTCCAAGTGTACCTCCTGAGAATGGCACGCAGGCCTCCTGCTTCACAAACTGGCCCTCAGCATTCGGGAAGTGTTCTGGGTGGAAGTAGAAAGGCTTTACCCAGAAGGTCTCATCTTTCAGTACAGAGGATACGTTCACAACTAACCCTAATCCCTTGGTAAAGGATGGATGATAAGAAGGTGGTGGGTGACAGGGAGAACAGGTCCTCCTGCCAACAGCCACATCAGCACAATCTGGCATGTGCACAAACTGATCCTCAGTCCCAGATACTTTCAGCACCCTGGATCTCAGTTAATAGAGATAAGAAATTAGAATCTCAAGAAGTGAAGAGCAATAAACAAAGCCCAGGGGCAGTTGTAGTTTGTTACTTGGGAATTCCAGGAAGCTGGGATTCAGGGAGGCATGTGACAGCTTATCCTGATGGCTTTTTGTTTGTTGTCTCCTCCCCTGCTTGGGATGTTAACGGTTGTCTTCCCTTCTGCTTGGAATGTTTTGAATTAGCTTTTGTGTGAACCTAGCAACAGGGAACCGGTGGAAGTTAATAGAGAACGGGGTCCTCATGTGATTACATTCACTGGCCCCAAAAAACCCTGAGATGCTTCGGGGGCTCTGGGCTCACTTTGAGAGAGAGACAAGTCTCAGAGAGACCTCTAAAACGAAATTCATCGGGTCTTCTTGTCGTTTCTTTCAGCTCCTGCTTATAACACAACAAGTGGCGTGCCTCGCAAGGCATGGAAGACAACCAGGGGTGAGTTAAGAGAGGCCTGACAGCTGGGTAAGTATGCCCAGAGTAGGCGATGATAGGTTTTAAACAGGCAGAAGGAAAAAGGGAAAGGGGCTTTCTTTTCTTTTTTTTTTTTTTTTTTTTTTTGTGGGACCAGGGTTCAAACTCACAACCTTGCACTTGCCAGGCAGGCATTTGTGCCACAGAACTATCTCCCCAGCCCCAGGGGCTTTATTTTCTTGGAGGACACGGAGAGAATTTGGGGAAGATAAAGCGTTCTCTGAGTTGGAACAAAGGGAGACTGAGGCTTTTATGGCCTTTGCCAGGGGTGGGGTTTGAGGAGGATGTTTAGATTTATCTGAGGAGCGGATTGGGGCCTTCCCTGAAGTGGCGGTACAGGTGAAAGGAAATCGCACCCTGGGCTGAGTTGGAGAAGCAGGGAGGTAGTCTCTGGGAAAATGAGCTGTTGTTTTAAGGGCTTCAGCCATATTAGATGACCACCATCATGACTCAGCAATTCATGCTAGGGCCAGAACCTATCATTCCCATCTTTTGGTTGTTATATAAGGGGCAACATGTCTCTTAGACTGCTTCCTGCTGTACTGGGGCGTCATCTTGGGGGTGAGGGGAGTTGAAAGGATGACAGTTTACGCCCATGTAGAAGTTAGTGCCCAGTGTCTTAGCTAGGACTGGAAGTTTATCGTTCGTGGGAGCCCAAAGTGCTGGCTCCCGTTTTGTAATGACATCATCATTTTGCGACAGCCTCATCTCTTGATAGCCTCTAGTTAGGTTTCTATCTTCCTACCCCCTGCTATTTTCCCACAAATCACATGCTCTTAAGTCCCCCCCCCCCCCGTTGCCTTGGATAGCTGCTGACGTGTTTCCGGGTCGCCCGCCATTGCCTTGGATGCCTGCTGATGTCGCCGGAGGAAATACCTCATTTCCCGTGCCCTGTATATATATACCCGAGCGCCTTTTTGAATAAACGAGACTTGATCAGAATCTGATCCAGTCTCCATTTCTCGTGTTTCTTGTCCCATTTTCCCCCTGTAATCCCCACTCTCCCCCTAGGACCCACGTTGATTCCCTTGCAGGCCGAGGCAATTGTTAGTGATAGCTTGCATCAGAGATTGAAGAAACCTTGAAAAGTTTTAAAAGACAGCATATTATGAGTACATGTCATGATTAAAAGACACAGGAAGGAAAGCAAAAGTGGGGGGGGGTTCTGATCTGACCGTGTCATTTTACCATGACCATGTTGAAGGGGAGGAATATCGATCTTTAGTTTTTTTATATCAGTGTGAGGAAAGGGAGTCAGGGTCATCTGTAGGACCTTGACACAACTGTATTAAGGGACCTCATTAGAGGTATAGAAGAAGGTGGCAGGATTGAGAGTGCTATAGGAGGAAATAGCAGTAGAAGGATCCACTATGAACATTAAGTGTGTTGGTTAAATAGTCTGGCAGCTGCTGCTTTTAAAGACATGGAGTGTATCTGCCAACTATGTTGTCTATAGTTGTTTAGAAAGGTAGGCTCCTGCCTGAAACAATGGTGTCTTTTTTATGTCATAAAATGCCCACCATATTATGACCCTTAAAAGAAATATATAGGGTGGGTAAAAGGCTAAGTTGAGTTGGGTAGAGAGCTGGGGCCCTTAAGAGGAAACTCTGGAAATGGTTAAAAACACATTGCAGTGGTGACAGATAAGCAGAAGCAGAGGTAGAGCCCAAGGCAGACTGACACATTTTTACACAAGACAAACAAACAGACAAAAAAATAATAAGACTACAAGACAAACCAAATCAAATGCTAGCTAAACCAAATTGAATGCTAGCCAATGCTTCGATCCATGGTCATGGAAGGGAGTTGAGTCCAGCGGGCATTCGTTGCATCCAACTCCCCTGAGACTCTTTTAAAATGGGCCCCCAAAATCTCTTACTGGTAAGAAGTTTTAAGCGGCTCATTGTCCCAATTAGAAAAAAGTAATTTAGGAGCGCTCAGAGACCTACAACTGCCCAGGACCCAAGTTTGTTACCAGTGCAGGAGGTGTACGGTCTGGCTTCCCAAATGCATCCCAGACAAAGTAGAGTGACAGAAGGACAAAAGCAGAGCAAGTGGCCTCTGTGATGCATAACTATGATAAGGTTGCACCCTCTCAAGAGCCCCTACATGAAGGCGCTCCCGTAATAACAAGAGTGTTTGTTCTTTGAATCTCTCCACGCTCTATAGCCAAGATGAATCTAACAGACTGAGTCCTAAAATGATGTTTATGGCATTCCAAACCACCTCTTCAGAATCTGAGGATTTGGAGGATGTAGAACAAAAGGAAAACTAAGAATGAGGTCTGTGAGCTTTGAGCTCAGGTAAAGCAATTATCACAATTGATTTCTAAATTGATTGATTAAATGGAGGTCTCCAGCCCTGTAGTTCCTCTTTCTCAGTTTACAAAAATTCAGCCCCTAATGCCATCTTTTAACCCTTCTGCTCCTCCACATGAGGAAAGAAAGGAAACCCCCATAAAAGTTTATAAAAGCATGATATCTCAGGCTCTTATGCAGGGGAGCTGAAGCTTATTCTGCCCCTTTAGGTATTGTTCCTGAGGTGGTTCAACAACACCCACCAAATGCTCAATTTCCCCAGGGCTATGTAGAGTTGGAACACCAACCTCTGGCATTCAAGGTTAGTAAAGATTTATAGCAGGCTGTTGTAGCCTATGGTATGCTTCAACCTATGTGATTGGATTAATACAAGGATTAGCAAATGAACACAGACTAATTCCTCATGATTGGGAAGTTTTGTGTCATACAATTTTAGAGCTCCAAACTATTCAGATCAACCATTGATGATTTTCATACTTTATTTGGTAATCTTAATTGGCTCCATCTTGATTTTGGACTAATTTCTCTGGTGCTATTGACTGTCATCCTTCAGGTAAGTTAAAAATGAAAACAATGTATGGCTTTCTCTTCTAAAATCTCACCATACCATCTCAGTTCTGTTAAAGCAAAAGGAGAGTCAATCCTGCCAACTTCACTTGTCAATATATACTATTAAATTTTTAAACTTTTACAGGAACACAAACACAAACCAGGTTTTAAAAAAAAAAAAGTGCTAATAAAAGGTCCTTAAGAGAGATTTCCACACCAGACTATGAAAGGAACTCAGTCCACTACTTAACTTTGGGCAAAGGGTACACTTGTGTTTTTCCAGAAAATGCTAAACAACCTATTTGGGTACCAGCATGTACTGTCAGACTGCACCATGAAGCCAGATCTAAAGAAGTAATTGCAGTGAGGCTAGATGCAGCCTGAGGCCTCTTCAAGGAACTGATCAAATGGAAATTAAAGGTCTAAATAGGGGACAACAAAACATAATTATAAAACATACATATTAATTTAAAAAAGATTTTATTCCTTCCGAATTTTTTGAATATGAAATCTCTAATAATTAACAAATAACAAAATCTGACTAGTCTATTTATAAATTTGGCCAAAAAATTGAGTGTACTCTTAATTTTATAAAGATGTTTATGTGTCTGTGTTTATGTTTGTGTGTCTTTCAATGAACAGCTGTTCTTGTTTTTATTTTTTGTTTTCGATTTGTTTTAAATATAATTTGAGATATAGACTTAAAAGCATTCTTTTTCCTAAACTACCAGTTAACATGATATTAAAATTGATTTATATACAATATATCATAAGGTTTAAACTAATTTAATAAAAATTCCTAGAGTGGGAAAAATTTATCAGAGAGGTTGATGAATAAGAGATGTGACCAACCTTTTTATTTATTAATGAGGAGCTTCCAATAGAAGACACTCTCAGTAAATAGGTCATTGGTTAAAAGATAAAGTTTTTAAAAGTATTATAATAAGGTTTTCTCTTTAAAGACGGTTTTGTTACAAAACCAGATTAAAAAACAAAGGTCTTCACATGATTATGACAATACACTGTTGTTAATCCCATGATATATTAAGTGTATTTATGATTCCAGGTTGCAGGTCTTTCAAAATGTAAAAAAAAGATTGCTTATTGAGAGAAGACATTGTCAAATTCAAACTTTTTCCTTTTACAAAAAACTTATGATATATGTCTAATTTAAGGGTGACTAATTAAAAAATATTTTGTGTGTTTAAAATAGAGATGACTAGCTAAAAGTATTATCACAAAATAAAAGACATTTAAAGTATATCACAAAATATCATCAGGGTTGTCTTACTACAATGTTAAATGTGGTGTTGATTTCCTAAGCAGGCGCTTTAGATCACTGAGCCATCCTGCTGGGCCCCTACATCAAATTTTTTAAATTGGCTGCCAGATAGATCTTCCGCTGCAGACCATCACTGGACAAAGGAAATTAGTATTCCTTTATAACAGCCTGTTTTCTTCCTAAATGATATTGATCAGTGGGTTCCAGGAGTTATCTAGAGATGGGGAAGAGGTTTTGCTTGTGTCATTAAAGATGCTGGAGAAGTACATTGGGTACCAGCTTAATGAATAAAATCCAGAAAATGAGCAAACATAAATATTCTGATACAAAACCTCCAGTGGATGAAAAGACTCATTTTAAATAGGAAATCATTCAGACAGCCTATTCCTAAAATCCAGCAAGCCCTATTACCTACCTCTCTTGTTCTGCTAGTAAACTAGGAAGTATACTTGAGCTTCTCAGTAGAACAACTTAATGAGTCACTCCTTTAAGAATTAGGTGAAGGCAGCTGTCAAGGAAGTGATTTACATCTGTACATTACACATTAAGGATAAAAATAGATTTTTGTCAGCCTTAATGTGTTTCTTAACCAATATATAAATGTGATTGCTAAATGATACGTGTAAGCTTTGGCTATATATTCCAAAGAGTTAATGTAGTCTAGTCCTGCTAGATAAGATTGCCCTGGTGATTAGATAAAGAAACACAAAAGGCTTGGAGATTTCTTGCCCTAGGGCCCATGGCAAGGTTCTTCCAGTCAGTTGTCTCTTTTGTCTATCTCCAAAGGTGATCATCTCTTTTACAGCTCAACAGGGAAAATACTCTGCTTCCCACTCAACATTTTAAAGCAGTAGTTATGTTTCCTACTGCAAGATGCTCCTGTCATCAGACCAATTGTCTTATGTTCAAATTTTGTTTGCATTAGGAAAGTCATTGTTACCTAATTTTAAAATATATATATGGACTACTGAAAAATCAGTTCAG
Organism: Myocastor coypus; assembly: GCA_004027025.1. Classification (NCBI taxonomy): domain Eukaryota; kingdom Metazoa; phylum Chordata; class Mammalia; order Rodentia; family Myocastoridae; genus Myocastor; species Myocastor coypus. The sequence goes on along the minus strand of PVJA010039764.1, from coordinate 9,401 downwards.
ATGCCTAATTCTGCTTCCTGATCCTTGGAGCCTAAAGACAACACAGCTTTAATTACAGCCTTGCCAACTGTTACTGAAAATAAAGTTTCCCCTATTTGCCTTTCTGAAGGGTAGGCTTCTAGAACAGCTGTAATCCAGGCCCCAACAAGGCTACATCCATCCTTAGTGACGTTGATGTAAGCTTTTCAAGGACGATGTCTTTTAAAAAAGTGCAAGGACAATGTAGAACTTCCAGAGTTTATGTGCCTTTTTTTCTATGACCTACAACAGATAAAGTCAGATCTTAGAAAATCTCTGGATGACCCTGATAAATACATTGATATAATATTAATCTTAAGGCAAGCTTTGACTTCTACAAAAGGGCAGGCAGCATCACAAGGTGATATTACATTTAGAGATAAAAATTATATTGTTCATTTTGGACAACCAGAAGATAGACAGCCAGTGCAACTACCTGTTCCCACTGGAGCCCAAGCAGTCAGACCCCTGCTGGCCTAATACCCAGCTAGGAAATGATAATGAAAAAGTCTTCTAATGTGTGTTCTTGAAGGTCTAAGTACTAAAACCAAGCCTTTATATTAAATTTTAACAACTTACCAGGAACATTACACTCCTCTGTTTTCATACAGTGTTAAGTAGAAAAACTGATAAAGCATGCTTCCCTAGATCCTAACTCAATAGAGGGACAGATTATCCTACAGATAAGCTCATTGTTCAGTCAACTCCAGATATTATAAAGAGCTATAAAAGATAGACTTCAGTTTAGATAACTTGATACTTTAGTAAAAACCACTTTGATTCTTACTGTCCTATAATCAAAACTGGGAGAAAACCAGGGAGAAAAGGTGAAGAGATCAAAATGACTGCCTTTGTTGTGGCCTCAAAACAGATTCTAAGTCTGATCCTCTTGGTTCCAAGAAAAGCTCAGTGATAAGGAAGTTCATCTGCTACTGCCATCAAAAGCCAAGCCACTGTAAGAGGAACCACCTTTAGAGACTCACAAGCCATGCCCTGACTGTCAAGGCAGCCAACTGAAGTGAGACTACACTCTGAGGCAGAGGCCCCTGAGCTCAGACTCGGCTTCCCAGATGGTCCAGTAGGACTGAAGGGTCCTGGGCCTGCCTCCTCCCTCTGGCCAGACTGTTATCTCTGCCATCATCTCCACAGAGGAGCTCTGAGAAATCGTGACTAAGAGAAACCCAGCGTATTGCTGGACGTTGGCACAGGTCTCTTTCACTTTCTCCAGCCCAGACCTTCCTTCCAGTCATTGCACCTCAATAGAAACAGATTTTTAAAAAACATCCTGCTTTAGTTGTCACTGGGATATATTGTCTATGTGCAGATAAAATCCTGTCAATGTAAAAAAGTTCTAGAGACACTGACTGTACTGTGTCAAACAGCTTTGAGCCTATAGATAAAGCCAGACCTTGTTTTTAGAATATAATGCTAAGCCTCAATGTTAAATTCCTTGGCAGTGCCACTTGCTTACAATGGAGGCCATATCTAAAACACTGAATGGGACATTGGTTTAATCTGACTGAATGTTGTGTATTTCATGATAAATGTATTAAGTTAGCCTGGTTGATTTCTGATATAACTCAGGTGTTTCATACTGATAATAAATACAGTTGTGACCTTTCAGATTTTATTTCTCAAAAGTAACATTGCCTACTGTTTTATAATATACTGTGTATTCTCATTGGTAAAAAATTGTTATGCATTTAAAGAAAAGTTATGACACTCCAGATCCTTCTAATGTCTCAATAGCTGTCCAAAATATTAGATATCAAATCAATGTTATACAAAGTGCTGAGGTCCCTGGGCCCTATCTTTGTCATCTTTGTTATTACTGTTTAGTTGATAAAAATAATTTTGACTGTATTCATAATTATTATGCTGATGTTTTTTATATTATTTGGCCCATGTATGTTTAATAGTTTCTTTGGCTTTGTCTCCTCCACATTTAAAGCAATTCTATCTACTCAAGATAAAAAAATGCCTGATGTCTATTGAAGGCCTTTAGATAGAACTGCTGGAGAGTATCTCTGCTAGTCAATAACTACAACACCTTTAGCCTGAAGAAGCCAGAGTGGTCATCACCCATAGTTCCCTCATGATTATTTTTCCAGAAAAGAAAATATTATAGACAACTGAGTTATCTAAAACTATTATAGGCAGGGCTGGGCCCTCAAGGAGACAATATAAAAAAAAACAAGATGGCTTCACAACTTGAGAGAGATGGGTACACTTTGCTGTGGGCCAGACTTCAAGACAAAAGAGGAAATGCCCTGGCTGATATTATACAAAAAACCAATGGGGCAACTGAAGATGTCGTCTGTCTTTTGGCACCAAGTTCTACAAAACCCCACATACTCAGACTCTGTTGTTAACTAATATTCTTTGCTATTTGAGTAGATTAACAATAGTGATCCCATCTCAAAATAATTTAATAAAACACCACCACAAAGGGCCACAAATATATAAGACTAGAGAGATTGAAGTGTAAGCTATGATATTTAATGTTGTTAAAACCTCTTCTTTAGCTAAACAGCAGAACAACATGTAAAACAACTGGGATAGCAAAAATTGGCTTTAGAGATTGGTCAAAAATTGGAGACTACTCTCCATGTCTCCTAGCCCATTACATAAATATAACCACAGCGAGTCAAGGATTTGACTTGGTTACTAAAACCAGTGGGGAATGTTATAAGATGATTCCATGAAACCTTTTCTGTAGCTGTTATGGTTTGTGTATAGGGGTCCCTCCAAATCCTCATGCTGTCATGAGGCTGCTTTTGAAATTTGTAATTGATTATTGTATACATGGGTGCAGCATCTCCCCTGGGGAGGTGATTTGCATTTCACTGTAAGGAAGGAAGAGAAGTTAACTGCTTGAGCAGCTAGCTCTCCTTATACTCTTGCTCTTGCTCGCCACCATGAAAGGTTGTTTTCTACGATGTGCCTATCTGCCTTTGAGCCAGCTGAATACAGACTGAAACCTCTAGTAACTGTGAGCTAAATAAACCTTTCCATACCTCATGTGAATGTTGGGAATTTGTCCCAGCAACTGGAGAAGAGTAGCTAAGACAATAAAAAACTCTGTAACCGGCATCTTGTAGAACCCCGTTCTCTGTGCGAACCCCAAATCTGAGTGCAGATGTTCTTCCTAAAAACAGACATGCAAAAAAATTATGTATGTATTAACTGATGCTAAGTGTCCTTCCTGGTTACAGGAACAAAGAGCAACTCCTAAGCTCTGCAACATCTCCTCTTCCTCACGCAATGCTGGTTGCCAAATGTCCTTCCTGATTATGGGATCAAAGGCAACTCCTAAATCTTGCAGTTTTCCTTTCTGTGGCCCTGTGTTTGTTGTTGTTTGGTTGGTTGGTTTTGTTTCATTTTAAAAACTGTGTTTCACCTTCGCTTGGGGATCACTCTTGTCTGATTGACAGAAGAGTGTTGCCGCTGAGCTCAGTTACACAAAGCACTTCAAATTCTCCTTTGGTTCTGATGTCTACTGTTTTCATGGTGTGCCACAGGAATCAGCAGAGTGGCTCCCCACAAAGGTAAAGAGAATTCTCATGGCTGAGAAATTTGCCACATGGAGTGCAAGTCTCATATTTCTTGGGGGGAGGGCAGTGGAGAATGAAGAAATGGAGATGAGAATCAGAATACAGAAATCTGAGGTCAGGTGGAGCCTCCGTGCCTGAGGGGAGACAAAGAACCACTCAGTGGAACACTACTTGCTTCCTTACACACCGAGGAGGTTAATGTCAGTTAAACCCCTCTGTCTGACAATGTGTTTCCCTGGCTCCCCTCTGGGGCTCCCATTCTATTAGCCAGAACACCTTGCTCACATGGTTTCCCTGGTGTTCTGTGTTTTTTGGGATGGCTCTGCTTTAGTCTTGTGCATGTGATGGATCACCAGCTTGGGCTGATCCCTCAGAAATTCCCTCTGAAATCACTCTCCTGAGTGTCATATTGGCAATTTCTTTGTCTTTGTCTTTTTTTTTTTTTTTTGACTTTTTGAGACAGGGTCTCACTATGCAGTTGAGGCTGGCCTTGAGCTCACTTTTGTAGCCCAGGCTGGTCTTGAACTCGCACTGATCCTCCTGCCTCAGCCTCCCAAGTGCTGGGATTCATATTGGCGATTTCCAACTACACTGTTGTTCTTATTTCTTAGTCAATGGCATGATCAAGGGTATTTATCTTACTATGCTCCATAATTGACTGTATGCTTCTATTTTCATATATGAAAATGGTTATCAATTTTTTTTTAAAAAAAATCACACTTAAATACACCAAAAAATTCCCATTTTCAGTACAGACCCCCAAGAACTGCAGTGCAGTCTCCAAGAGTCAGTTCATACCCAGAACCAGAGCATAGCTTCGCTATGGCTCAGAAATGGAGGCAGCACAAGAGTCTACTAACAGCCGGGTGTGGTGTTAGTAGACAGGTATGTGACTACATATTTGAAATGATACATTGCATATTGTTGCTGGTTTTTTTTTTTTTTTTTTTTTTACCAATGTATGACAGCTACTTCTGTTGTCATCGCTTTGACTTAGCATCTATGACCCAGCCACCGTCAGCGCAACTCATTTGTGCTGCATGTTGGATGAAATTTCTTTTTGCATGCTTTTGCTTCTTCCTCTGAAATGACTATGTTCTAGTCAGCAGTGGATCCTATGGGTTTTTGAGCCAATGTACCATTCTCTTGTTTAAAAAAAAAAAAGGCTTCGTTCAGGTGCATGTTAAAAAACGTGATTCTACTTCTTTGTTTGTTTGTTTTCCTTTGTTTTCTGCATAACATCCTCTAGAAATTCCATGGAACTCTCATGTTGCCTTTAGTGACTATTTTTGTGTCCCTGTTGATTAACTTTGTCTATATCTGGTTTTGTGCATTTTGTCACTGGTCACATGGGTTAAAATCCACATCTTAAACAGAAAAACCTAGTAGTTTGAATAATTAAAATATTATACTTTATAGTTTACAAAAATCTATTGATATCTATTTCTCGCCCTCTAGCATATTATTATTGTTCTAGAAGTTTATACATTATGTGCTTATTAACAGGATTATAATTAATGTTTTACAATAAAAAATGGGACGGGGGAGAAAATCCTGGAGGGGAATGAAGAGGAGTTATGACTGCTACCGTCAACAGTGCCAACACTGATAGTCACCTATGTGGTCTACTTATCCAGTGTTGAGCATTTCTTCAGGACTTTGAGTGACTGTCAAGTAATTTCATTTTAGCCTGGGTGTGACCTCCTCTAGCTCACTTAACACAAGCCCACTGTGAATAACATCCCTCCGCTGCTCTTTACGTGGCATCCTCTTGATTTCCCCTTCATTCATGTCGGATAGTTTTGGCAAACGGATAAAGTTTGGCTGACTCTTAGTTGCTTTCACAACTTAAATATATTCTTTCATTATCTTTTGGCCTCCTTGGTCTCTGGTGAAAAATTAACTGGAAATTAGCAAGGAAACACAGACTTCCTTGTATGGGATGAGTCACTTCTCTTTACTACTTTGAAACTTAACCACTGCGGTGCCCTCCTTGAACCTAGTGCCCGTGAGCAAACCAGGACCATTATCTGCACCAGAGGCGCCTTGTGAGGATCGAGGGACTACAAGTCCCAGGGGCCGCTTCGTACTTTCCCGGCCTACAAGTCCCAGGGCGGCCCGGCGCATCACAAAAATAAAAGGCCCCCAGAGTTCTGGGCGGGACTCCAAGTCCAAGCGGGATCCCCGAGCGAGAACTTGTTATTGGACTCGCAGCCTTCTCAGCCGGCGTACATCTGACAGCGCGCTCGGCACCTGTCCCTGTTCCCTGGCCTGGACGCTGTCCCTCGAGGTAAGGGCGCCCCGGGCAGCACAGTAGTGCCTCTCGCCTCCTCCGTGCAGCGAGGCGCTGTTTCCTCAAGTGAAGGCTTCTAGAAGGCACTGGGATCACAGCCGACTGCCCATCCCAGAAGGAACCTAGGGCATCCTCGGAGCCGCGGCCGCAGTCCCTGCTTGCCACTCAGTCCTACTGGCGAAGGGACTCCTCGAGCTCTCGGCCCGCCTTCCGCAGCGGGCCTGCAGGCGGTGGGGCCCTGCCTGGGCCGGGCTTCCTGCTGCTGCGGAGTCGGGAGGAGCGGGGGTCCCAGGCTGTCCAGCAGGTCTCCAAGAGGATGGTGTGAGCGACTGGTATTTGTTCCCGCGAGATGCTGGGACGCCAGGCCCACCCGAGCACCACTGAAAGGGCAGTTATCTTGGGCGGACCCGGGAGGTTTAGATGCCAAAGTTATGGGGTCAAGCACTGGGAGATGTGCTTAACAAGGTCCACAGAAAATTGTCTGGCTCACTGGAATCGAAGACTTCTGTCTGGAGTGAGCTCGAGGCTGGTGCAGGGAGATTCGGTGGTATTGATAGCAGGGTTCTGGACTTTATGGGCACGGGCTGTGACTGGGAAATGCGTCTGCTCTGCTGGCTACTGTGCTGCTTTGGGTGGGGAGAAGAAGGCTTGAGTCTGTCCAGTCTCTGTGAAGATGACAGTGCGGTGCTTTGTGCCCCGCTTATTTATATGAAGTTGAAAACTACGGGAATTTCCTAGTGAATGCCCAAGACCACCTGCTGGAATATGCGGTTATCAGTCTGTTGTATTTTGTCACAGTTCTGTCTTAGGGCGTGTGCTGTCGCAGCAAGCAGCTTTCTTGCAATTTTTTCCACCCACCGATCCATTCTATTCATCTTCTTATGAATCTCAAAGTCACTTGAAGGCCACCAGAATTTTCTGTACACTTGTCAAGCATGCATGTCCTGAACTAGAGTCTTTTCTGGCTGTTGGCTTTTCTGCAGTATATATATATATATATATATATATATATATATATATATATATATCAGGAGAATTTAAAAGTAAAGCAAAATAAATAATTGAAAAGCTGTTGCCCAGGACCAGCAAGATAGCTGAGCCATCTAAAGCACCTGCTTAGGCAAGCTTAGACAAGCCCTCAGGGACCATGGCTCCGTTGCTCACACCACTTACTACACCAGCCCTGCCCCCAGGGTAGGCTGAACCAGCCATTAATAAAAGAGATTAAAAAAAAAACTGTTGCTCATAGTTCTAGCACCACCACTACCATAGGCACACAGAGAGACATAGATTGTATTCTCAAAATCTTCAAGGACAAACTCTTTAGAGAGGGAGTAGATGGAATGGTCCCAAAGCCACTGGCATCAGCACATCATGTTGGCAGTGAGTCTCCTTGGATACTGTGTCCTGCCTTCACAACACACACATACTCAGTTTGACCCTGCCGCTTCTCTGTGTGTTACCTACTGCAGGGGACCAAGTGGCCTAGCACACTTGGCAAGTCACGGTGCTCACAACTCCAACTCCAATTGGTGTCTTTGAGTCTTTTTTTTTTTTTTTTTGTGGGACCAGGTTTTGAACTCACAACCTTGCACTTGCCAAGCAGGCATTTGTGCCACGGAGCTATCTCCGCAGCCCCTTCTTTGAATCTTTTTGATTCACTTATTTTCTTGCAGAGCTACTAACACCATATTCAGCTATCTGAAAGGGACAGGAGATAGGCTTTGTGAGAAATCATTTCTACTATCAAAAACACTGTTCAAAGTGCAGGGACATATTTATTCCTAGAGTATGCACTTAGGGCAAGGTGGCAATTTAGCTAATTAATGTCACTGCCCAGAAGGTGGAGAGGAGCTTATGAGAAGATACTATGCACAGGAGTTTTTCAGAGAGCCCTGGCCTTCGTGAAAAGGTGAGCAGAGGTGAAAACCAATGGTGGTGGAGGGGCTTCTTGCGTCCCTGTGAGGGAACTTGGAAATAGATTGACCAAGAGGGCAGTAAATGCTTCCAGGACACCACAGGCTGTGTACCTCTATAGCTACTCCTCAGTAATCCCGAAGATATGGTGTCTTTATGGGACTATGGAGGCTACAAGCAATCTTCTTTGCAGAAAAGGAATCCCAAACCAGGGCCTCAGCACAGCCCCTCTCCTAAGGAAGACAGCACTGTCTGCTGTTGACTGCAGTGTGGTGTCCCAATGGACACATATTCACTGACAACTGGATGTGCTTGGGATGTAACTTGTTCAGCACATATGAATTCCATCTGCATCCAGTTCCTGTTTTGGAGTTTTTCTTTGAGGGAGAAACACAGGTTAGGACAGGAGCAAGTAGTGAGTGCAGAAAACAGAGTTGCATTAGGTGGGATCTGGGGAGAATTCATAGCCCTTACGACTTCACAGAAAAACTTAACAGGATAAGAACAGGGGAAGCCCCACTGACAGGGCAGCCCAAGGGATGGGATCTCCATGTGGTGTCTCTCCTTGGCCCCCTTGTCCTTCCATGATGAATGCTTACCTGTCATCCAGGGAGGTCCAGAGTAGGATCACTGTCCCAGCTGAGGATGCAACCTGAGGTCTAAGTGAATTGTTCAAATCCCATGGAGAAGGGCCCTTCACCCAGCTGTCCTGAAAGAGGAGTTGCGTGGAGAGAGCAGAAAGAAACTTGGACACTTGCAGCTCAAGAGAAACTGCTTTTCTGTCTCAATTGTTGGGCATAAGTGAGAAGTTTTTCTTGAGGAAACCAAGAAATGCCCATTACAATGACTGTGTTGAGGTCAAGGGCCTGGGCATGGTGGACTTTTGGGTTAGAGTAGCACACGATGTCCACTCAGGGTACACCAGTCCCGTTGGATACGGACCATGTCTGGATAGTTCTGAAGATTGCGAGCAACTTCCTATGGATAGGAGTGGTCAGTGTTGGCTAGGTTGAAGCTCAGGGACACAGCCTGGAAAACAGAAGGACCTGTGTCCAAGTCCTGGTACCAAAATATAAAGAAACAGACCATGGTCAGGCTGACCTATGAGGTTGATCTCAGACTTTGGCCATTCAGTATTGACCAGTAGATGAGAGAGTGGCCTGAAAGCTTCGTAAAGTTGCAATAGACAGATTTGCTCACTTTTCAAGGCTTCAGATGAAGAAAAATGTGCGTTGTGTGATGCCTCTCAGCTGTGCCCTTTGGTGACTTGGCTTTGGGTGAGTACACAGGGCTACTGTGTGGCAAGCCCCTGCCTAGGCGCGTGATCCTGGTTGCAGTCCTCTAGTGCAGGGTTTGTCAGGTAATACTAGCCCTGTGGAGCAGATGGTCCTAGCCACAGTGCCTATGGTAGATGGCACCATGTGTGGTGCTGGATATGGAACTTGGGACCTTTTATTTGCCAGGCAGGTGCTTATTCCACCAAGCTATCTCCCCAGCCCTATGTATTTTTATTTGATTTCTTTTCTTTTCTTTCTTTCTTTCTTTCTTTCTTCTTCTTCTTCTTCTTCTTCTTCTTCTTCTTCTTCTTCTTCTTCTTCTTCTTCTTCCTCTTCTTCTTC